>JAABOM020058489.1:0-50145 GCA_011800125.2 Solanum clarkiae | reverse complement strand
GGTGATTCTTCCACCCCTTGGGCTACCACCCATCAGTAAACAATATACTTTATCTTTCAATTACCTTTGAGATGGTTTTTTTGGTGGTCACAATATTGGAGCTGTAGGACTGTATATGAAGCATGCAATATGTAGATAATCATACAAGACAATATAACAATGAAAAGAGTATGTTACAAAAATAATGTAATGTATTTGAAATGGAACAACTTGTGAACTTTATTTAGTAACAAGAATCCATGTAACTTGGTATCCAAGCATGTATGCAGATTTGAAGGTGACTATGTATGGAAGAATATGAATATTTCAAAGAGTGGAGACATAGTTAATAGTTGCGTCGGAGTTGGTAAGTGCCTTTATGTGCCAAGGAGGGATCTATGTTTCATGCCAAACAATGCAAAATCAAGTAGCCTTACATACCTTGTTGTATGACCTTGTTACTACCTCGAGATAACCTTCCCTTCCTCTAAATATTTATCTACAATATAGTAGGTGATAAAACTAGCATTAGCAGCCATAGATACATCTTGACAACCCAATCACAAAAAAAAAATAATACACGGGCAGCAAGCGGGTATTTATAAACCCGAGCATATTCTTTCAACCTTTCTGCTCCTAATCATATTTTCTAATACATATTCGCATGTACACATCATGTGAATCTTGTTTTAGTGCATAATAGTCTTACAACAGCCCACAAAGTACAACATATAACAATTCTATACAACCTACAAATGGACATCATAACGTTGCCTCCCTTCGCTACATTTCAATGTCGACAATTCCAAACCTGTTCTAACTCTAACCAAACTATTCTAACAATATCTATACATAAAAACAACCTTTAACTAGTCTCAGAACAGTAAGAAATCCGTCATTAAGGATGTGAGACAATAGACTTCTATCCAACAGCTCACAAGTTCATACTAAGGAAAAAATTGCAATATCATATAAGGACTCACTTTTGTGGACTGTAAAAGTGGTGAAGCAGCCTGGTTACATTACTATAAAACCAACCTTTGTTAAATACATAAGTATTACTTCATAATACAACCAACTAAGTAGAGAAAATCCTCTTAATTAATGAGAAAAGTGTACAACAGTCCTTAGAATACAAACTGTCCAAAATTTCCAGCACAACATACTAGCATATACTTCTTATTTTTCATGAAGAAAACATACTAAATAAACAACTATAATTACTTACCTTTGCCTTCAAGATTCAACCTTCCTTCAAGAATCCTAGAGGGTTGTGTTAGCTGCTTTGTAAAGTGAAGTAAGGAGAGAGAGAAAAGTCTTTAGGAAGCTGAAATTTTTCTCCTAAGTGAAATGACTTAAGGGCTGTTTTGAGCCCTTTATAAAGGGTCTTTTGAACGAATTACTCATGGACTTTTGACCATCTAATACCATATATTATTAATCTAGTTATGCAGCAGCTTGTCCCTTACACTTGGGCCTAATTGGGTCTCAAAATTGATGGGCTTGGGCTGCCCCATTTTCCAACTTTCTCTTCACTTAGTTTGGGCCTAATTAGCCAAGTTGGTTGTGGTGCACTTTGGCCCTTTTATTATACTTATTGGTCTGAAAATGTAGTCCATTTATGATGCTAAAACATGGGCTAAAGTCACACTCTTAACACGGAATTCATTCATAATCGGACTTGGACAAATCTGACGTCGGGCCTCGTCTTCGTTTAGCTAGCAATTTAAGCTAAGCAAGTAGGTGACTCACCTGCTAGCATCTTAAGTCCGACAAGCACCTCAATTCTCTTACTTCTTTTAAGGTTGTTATCTCCTCAATTTGACACAAAACATGTTTACACTCGACCCTCTTATGTGTTAGACGCACATATCCCCCCTATAATATAAGATTCGAGCACTTTTAAAAATGGGCGGTAATTTGACCAAACCATATCATATTTCATTTGCATAGTACTAATATTGTAAGGTGTGGGGTGTTACATCCTCCCCCCTTTAGGAACATTCGTCCTCGAATGTTAGCACAATTAGATAGCTTAACAAAGTTTAAACCTTTACTTATACAAACTTTTGACAACACATTAAGTATTCAATCACACGTACCTATTAGTGTCCCAATTATGCACATTGGACTTCCTATTTAGCTTCAAATAAATAAGGTTATTTTGATTTCATCGCGTTCTCGGCCTCCATGTTATTTCTTCTACTTGCTGGTTTCTCCAAAGTACTTTTACTGAAGCTATTTCTTTATTCCTCAAATTCTTAACTTGAGGATCTAGAATAACAATGGGTACCTCTTCATATGTGAGATCTCCTGTAACCTGCACATCCTCAATAGGAGTGATACGAGATGGGTCACCTATGCATTTTTGAAGCATTGAGACATGAAAAACTGGATGAACCATTGAAAGCTCTTGGGGTAGCTCTAGTTCATATACAACCAGCCCGAACCTCTTAATAATCTGATATGGCCCTATCTAACGTTGGATCAGTTTTCCTTTCTTACCAAATCTCATAACCCCTTTCATTGGATACACCTTTAAAAATACCCAATCCCCTACTGAGAATTCTAGTCCTCTCTTTCTAGCATCCACATATGGTTTGTGATGACTTTGGGCTGTTTCCAGCCGCTGCTATATTACCTTAACTTTTTCCATGGCTTGTTGTACTAGATTTGGCCCAAGTAAGGTGGTTTCAGCCACTTCAAACCATCCAATTGGTGACCTACATTTCCTCCCATATAAAGCTTCGTAAGGTGCAATCTTGATACTCTCATGGTAGCTATTGTTATAGGAAAAACTCAATAAGTGGCTAATGGTCCACCCAACTACCTTTAAAGTCCAATGTATAAGATCGCAACATATCTTTAAGTGTCTGAATGGTGCATTCTGCTTGACTGTTTGTTTGGGGGCGGAATGTTGTACTCAAATTCACTTGTGTCCCTAAATTGCTTTGGAAGGACTTCTAAAACTTTGCAGTGAATTGAGATCCTCGGTTAGATATAATGGAGATTGGACTCCGTGTAGCCTGCTATCTCTTTGAAGTATAGCTTGGCATATTCTTTAGCTGTATAATTACTCCTGACTGGCAAGAAGTGTGCTGACATTATGAGTCTATCAACTATTACCCGTATGGAGTCAAACTTCTGAAATGAGTGAGGCAAACCTGTACAAAATCCATATTGATCATATCCCACTTCCATGTTGGAAGTTCTATACACTGCATATAACCTCCTGGCTTTTGGTGTTCTACTTTCACTTGTTGGAAATTTGGACTTTGAGCCACAAATTCTGCAAGGTCTTTTTTTATGCCTCCCCACGAAAACATTCCTTTTAGGTCATGGTACATCTTAGTTGATCCTGGATAGATGGAATATTGGGAAAGATGGGCTTCTTCCATTATCCTCTTTCTTTATCCATTTATATCAGGCACCCATAATCTATTTTGGCAGTAAAGTACTCCATTTTGTGCAAGCTAAAAGCCCTTTATCGTACCCTGACTCACTTTTTCCTTAAGCTATCGTAGAACAGGATCCTCGAACTATTTTTTTCACCTTTATTACCAATGAAGACTCCGCAGCATTATACACAATAACCCCTTCCTTTGGAGTTTCAGGAAGGCGAATTCCCAAATTGGCTAGCTAATATAAATCCTTAGCTACTCCTTGACTTACTATAACTTGATCACCAGTATTCATGATTGCCTTACGACTCAGAGTATTGGCTACCATATTTGCCTTCTCTAGATGGTATAATATATCAACGTTGTAATCCTTTATTAGCTCTAACCATCTCTGATGTCTTAAGTTTAGGTTTTTCTGCTTAAAGATGTATTGCAGGCTCTAATGATCAGTATATATGTCAACATGGACCCATACAAATAGTAACACCATATTTTCAAAGCAAATGCAACTGCTGCTAGCTCAAGATCATTAGTTGGGTAGTTTTTCTCATGTGGTCATAGTTTGCCTAGATGCACAAGCAATTACCCTATCATGTTCTGTCAGTATACACCTTAAGCCAATTCCTGAAGCATCGCAATACCCTGCATACCCCTCGGTGCCTTCGAAATGTACTAGCACAGATACAAAAGTTAGCTTATGTTTTAGCTCCTGGAAGCTCCTTCCAAATGCATCATTCCACTGGAACTTGGTTGCCTTATGTGTCAACTTTGTTAGAGGTACAAAAATAGAAGAAAAACCTTCAACAAACCTCCTGTAATAACTTGCCAAACTTAGGAAGCTCTGAACTTCTGTGGGTGTTGTTGGCGTAGGACAATCTTTCACAGCCTCTATGTTTTGTGAATCAACCCTTTTTCCCTCATCAGACACAATATGACCCAAAATGCCATTGATTTTAGCCAAAATTCACATTTAGAAAACTTGGCATACAAATGTCGATCACAAAGAACTTGTAATACCTATCATAAATGTTTTGCATGGTCCTATTCTAATCTTGAATATACCAAAATATCATCTATGAATACTATCATGAACACATCAAAGAATGGCTTAAATACCCTATTCATCAGATCTATAAAAACTGCTAGTGCATTTGTTAGCCCAAATGAATAACAAGAAATTCAAAGTGACCATAACGTGTTCTGAAAGCAGTCTTAGGTATATCTTTCTCCTTCACCCTCACTTGGTGATAACCTGATCTCAAATCAATTTTTGAAAAGCATTTGGCACCCTAACTGATCAAATAAATCGTCAATCCTGGGGAGGGGGTATTTATTCTCAATTGTCACCCTATTCAATTGTCAATAGTCAGTACACATTCTTAAGGTGCCATCCTTTTTGTGTACAAATAACACTGGTGCACCCCAAGGGAACACATTAGGTCTTATAACACCCTTCTCCAATAAGTCTTTTAACTGCTCTTTTAATTTACACAATTCTGCTGGGGCCATTCTATATGGATGGATAGAAATAGGTTGAGTGCCTGGAAGTAAGTCAATACCAAAATCTATTTCTCGTTCTGGAGGTAATCCTAGAAGTTCTTCAGGGAACACATCAACAAATTCATTCACTATTGGAACTGATTGAAGAGTTGGTGATTTTTCCTCCATATCCCTCACTCTAACTAAATGACATATATACCCCTTGTATATCATATTTTTGGCCTTAAAATAACAGATAAATTTCCCTTTTGATGCCCCAACATTACCTTCCTATTCAAGCACTACCTCATTTGGAAAGTGGAATTACACTCTCTTAGTTCGACAATCCATAATAGCAAAAAGCTAACCAATCCATACCCATTATAACATAAAATTCCACCATATCTAGCTAAATTAGGTCATCCAATGTGTCACAGTCATAAACAGTTACCACACAGTCATAATAAACCCTTCTAGCCATAATAGATTCACCAGTTGGTGTAGACACTTCAAATGGTTTATTAAATAATTTGGGTGTTTTCTTAAGCTTCCCAGCAACTAGTGGAGTGATGTATGATAGTGTAGAACCAGGGTCCATTAATGCATATACATTATGTGAAAAGATGAGCAATGTACCTGTGACCATATCAGGTGAAGCTTCCAAATTTTACCGACTCCCAGAGCATACGCGAGATTCTATACTCCGCTAGAGCTAGCTACCCCTCTAACACTTCTATCATGACCCATAGGTTCTTGTTGACCCCTACCTAATCGAGGAACTAACCATGATGATGCAATAGCTGATCCAGTATATTGTGCTATACCACCCATACGTATCCTCGAGCAATCTCTCATCATGTTCCCTGGCGCACCACACCAATAACAAACATTTGTCCTAACACGAAACATACCCAGATGACTTCTTTCACACTATTTACAAGGCTGCCTAGGAGTCATTGGTTGGCCTGCCGAATATCTTGTTGTCCGTATACCTTGTCCCTCACCTTGTTGACCAAACGGATTACTCCGTATACCTTGTCCCTCACCTCGTTGGCCAAATTGATTACTTCTAGAACCTTGGAGTTGTGGTGGAGCATTGGCTGCAGAGTAGGAGGATGATGGCCTAGGCAGTCTATTAGAAAATCGAGGCCTAAACTCACCTTGGGGTGGTGTAAACTGCCCTGTACACCTGGCCCTCTTGGCCTGCCCTGTACACCTGGCCCTCTTGGCCTACCCTCTTTCCGACTCTTGTATCCTTCTCCTCTGCCTCTGATCCTCCAATTTCTATGAAAAAGCTTGCATTCTTGCTATGTCCATGTCTTTATTCAAGGAAGCAATGGTACAGTCTCTGACCAGATACGTATCCAATCTATCCACACGTCGATGAACTCTATTTGCCATAGTAGCAACTACATTAGGAGAATACCTAGCCAGGGAATTAAATTGAAGGCTATACTTCATCACGTTCATATTCCCTTGGCGGAGATTCAAGAACTGATCTGCACGGGCCTATCGGATCTTTAATGACAAGTAATGGTCAAGAAATGCCTCTTTGAACTCCTTCCAGGTAGTTGGAGGTGCATCTATACCATTAGATTGCTTCCAAGCTTCATACCAAAATATCGCCACACCCATTAACCTATATGTTGCCAACTCAATAGCTTCTGTACCACTCACGTGCATAACATCTAAAGTGCGCTGAATCTGATCAATAAAGACTTGGAGATCTTCATTAGCATCTGACCCAATGAAGGATGGAGGGTCCAAATTAAGAAAATCACGTATCCTTGTGCCCAACTGCCATATTTGTAACACTTGTACCCATAACTGGACCTTCCTGCCTTTGACCTTGGCCAATGACTATACGAGTCAATATTTGGACTGCATTTCTCAGATCCTGCACGGTAGCATCAATAGGTGGTTTTGGGGGAATTTCACTACTTTCGGGTTCGTCAGGAACTGGAGGAGTTGGAGATATCTGTGATAAAGACTCCTCTTGAACCTCATTTGGTTGTCTCACCTGACTGGGTATACCAACCACCACTTCTACTCCCTTCCCTTTACCTTTGTTTTGCCTAGTTTCTGGCATACTTGCTGTACAAAATAAATTAGGAATTAGATATAATGCACCTATTACACCTGGCTCTACGACATGATATAAAGAATGAAAAGAAAGTAACCACTCCCAAATGCCACGTAGCTTCTTGCTTATAAATGTGGTGCATAACACATCGATAAACAAGACTCTACATAGACACAACTTTGTAGATTCCCTAGGATGACTCGCTCTGATACCACTTCTGTCACGCCCCAAGTCCCGTTAGGGCAGACTGGCACCCGTTGCCGATAAGGCCCGGGAGAACCAACTTGTATCTATGCACTTTCTATATATATTATAAGGGATTTCTACATTTGACATGCCTTTAAGAAATTAAACAGTGATAACAACCCAAAAGGAAATGCATATGGCTAGGCCGTTGGGGCCACGGTGTTTAAAGTACGAGATAGGACCACACTTTAATTTACATAGTCTACAAAGCCTCTAGATAAGGAAAAGTAATTGATAAGTATCAGGACAGGCCCTGCTTCAGCTAACTGTACAATACAAACATATAAGCTCTAGACATGCAAAGCTCCGAAGCAACCTGGAGCTTGGTAATAGCAGCTGGATATCCTGTATTGCTACTGGGGAGATCTACTACCAACTGTACCTACAGAAGGAAATTTAGGTCCCTCGTAAGGGATGTCAGTACGGGATAATGTACTGAATAAGGCAGGATATACTGTACTTGAAATAACAACTCAAATGAAACCATGGACTGGTGTAAGATTAAAGACCACCTTTGGTTATACTTTGGGATCATGTACTTTATGTTCTTTATATTACTTTACCTTTACTCTATAGACTGTGCACAACATGTAATACAAATGAGAAGCTGATCAGTGGTAAAACTATATCGAGATCGTCCCTGGCTAGGTTCTTTCTTAACCCCTCGGGCTATCACTCGTGATAGGATCATCCCTGGATAGGTGATTCTTTCACCCCTCGGGCTACCACCCATCAATAAACAATGTATCAGGATCGTACCTAGCTAGGTTTATCCTTAACCCCTTGGGCTACTACCCGTGATAGGATTGTCTCTAGCTAGGTGATTCTTCCACCCCTCGGGCTATCACCCATCAATAAACAATGTATCGTGATTGTCCCTAGCTAGGTTCTTTCTTAACCCCTCGGGCTATCACCCGTGATAGGATCATCCCTGGGTAGATGATTCTTCCATCTCTCGGGCTACCACCCATCAATAAACAATGTATCGGGATCATACCTAGCTAGGTTTATCCTTAACCCCTCGGGCTACTACCCATGATAGGATCATCTCTAACTAGGTGATTCTTCTACCTCTCGGGCTATCACCCATCAATAAACAATGTATTGTGATTGTCCCTGGCTAGTTTCTTCCTTAACCCCTCGGGCTACAACCCATGATAGGATCGTCTCTGGCTAGGTAATTATTCTATCCCTCGGGCTACCACCCATCAGTAAACAATATACTTTGTCTTTCAATTACCTTTGAGTTGGTTATTTTGGTGGTCATAATATTGAAGCTCTAGGACTGTATATGTTGCATGCAATATGTAGATAATCATACAAGACAATATAACAATGAAAAGAGTAAGTTACACAAATAATGAAACACATATGAAATGGAACAACTCGTGAACTTTATTTAGTAACAAGAATCCATGTAACTTGGTATTCAAGCATGTATGCAGATTTGAAGGTGACTATGTATAGAAGCATATGAACATGTCAAAGTGTGGAGACACAGTTAATAGTTGTATCGGAGTTGGTAAGTGCCTTTATGGGCCTAGAAGGGATCTATGTTTCATGCCAAACAATGCGAAATCAAGTAGCCTTACATACCTCATTGTATGACCTCGTTACTACCTCGAGATAACCTTCCCTTCCTCTAAATATTTATCTACAACATAGTAGGTGATAAAACTAGCATTATCAGCCAATATATACATCTTGGCAGCCCAATCACACAAAAAAAACAACACACGGGCATCAAGCGGGTATTAATAAACCCGAGCGTATTCTTTTAACCTTTCCGCACTTAATCGTATTTTCTAATATATATTCACATGTATATATCATGTGAAGCCTGTTTTAGTGCCACAATAGTCTTACAATAGCCTACAAAGCACAACACATAACAATTCTACACAACTTACAAATGGACAACATAACGTTACCTCCCTTCGCTACATTTCGACGTCGACAATTTCAAACCTGTTCCAACTCTAACCAAACTGTTCCAATAATATCTATGTATAAAAATAGTCTTAAACAAGTCTCAAAATAGTAAAAAATCAGTCATTAAGGATGTGAGGCAGTAGACTTCCATCCAACAGTCCACAAGTTCATACTAAGGATACAATTGTGATATCATATAAGGACTCACTTTTGTGGACTATAAAAGTGGTGAAGCAGCCTGGTTACATTACTATAAAACCAACGTTTGTTAAATACATAAGTATTACTTCATAATATAGCCAAGCAAGTAGAGAAAAACCTCTTAATTAACAAGAAAAATTTACAACAGTCCTTAGAATACAAACTGTCTAGAATTTCCAGCACAACATACTAGCATATACTTCTTATTTTTCATGAAGAAATCATACTAAATACACAACTATAATTGCTTAGCTGTTCCTTCTTGATTCATCCTTCCTTCAAAAACCCTAGAGGATTGTGTTAGCTGCTTTGTAAAGTGAAGTAAGGAGAGAAAGAAAAGTCTTTAGGAAGCTGAAATGTTTCTCCAAAGTTAAATGACTTAAGGGCTGTTTTCAGCCCTTTATAAAGTGTCTTTTGGCCAACTTACTCTTGGAATTTTGACCACCTAATACCACATATTATTAAGCTGGTTATATAGCAGCTTGTACCTTACACTTGGTTCTAATTGGGTCTCAAAATTGAAGGGCTTAGGCTGCCCATTTTCCTACTTTCTCTTCACTTAGTTTGGGCCCAATTAGCCAAGTGGGTTGTGGTGCACTTGGGCCCTTTTATTGTACTTTTTGGTCCGAAAATGTAGTCCATTTATAATGCTAAAACGTGGGCTAAAGTCACACCTTTAACACGTACTTTATTCATAATCAGACTTGGACAAATCTGACGTCGGGCCTCGTCTCCGTTTAGATAGCAATTTAAGCTAAACAAGTAGGTGACTCACCTGCTAGCTTCTTAAGTCCTACAAGCACCTCAATTCTCTTGATTTATTGAAGGTTGTGATCTCCTCAATTTGACATAAAACATGTATACACTCGACCCTCTTAAGCGTTAGACGCACATATCCTCCTATAACATAAGATTCGAGAACTTTTAAAAATCAGCGCTAATTTGACCAAACCATATCTTGTTTTATTTGCATAGCACTAATATTGTAAGGTGTGAGGTGTTACAAATATTATAAGGATTCGTGTGCTAAATGCAACAAGGGGCTATTGTACCCTGCGAAGACATGTACGAAAGTTTACGAGGGTTCATGCTCTCAACATAACTAGGGGTTATTTACCCTTTGAAGACATTTACAAATATTATGAGTGTTTATGCCCTGATTGCAACCAGGGGTTATTGTACCCTGTGAAGACATTTATAAATATTCTGAGGCCTCGTGCCCTAAATGCAATTAGGGGTTATTGTACCTAGTGAAGACATGTACGAATAATATGAGAGTTCATGCCCTAAATGCAACAAGGAGTTATTGTACCCTGTGAAGACATGTACGAATATTATGAGGGTTCATTTCCTAAATGCAACTAGGGATTACTATACTTTTTGAAGACATGTACAAATATTATCAGCGTCCGGTCCCTAAATGTAATCAGGGGCTATTGTACCCTATGATGGCATATAAGAATATTATGAAGGGTTGTGCCCTAATTGCAACCAGGGGTTATTTTACAATGTGAAGACATTTACGAATATTATAAGGATTCATCTCCTATGAAGAAGAATGAAGTAATTTTATTTTATTTTACTTTTATTTTTATTTTAAAAATTAAAACAAAATAAAATATGCCCTGATTCTGAAAATAAGAAATTTTGAATTTTTTGATTTTATTTTATTATCATTTATTTTTTACAAAAAACATGCCCCAGTTTGAATTCATTAGGAATATGGGAAAAAAGATTATATTTTTTTTGGTTTGAGATCGATCCCCTTTGTAGGACTTCTTACGTATCTCACAAAAGGCAAGAATTAGGTCAAACATTGTTCAAACAAATTAAAAATACTCTTTTCTTATTTTCTTTTTAAAAATAATGTCTTCTGAAAAAAATGTTCGATAGAATGAAATTAATTTTTGATTGATCATGTCTTAAAATTAATTGGTACAATTTATTAGTATTATGCATATGAATCACCTTCAACTATTTATGGACAAATTTCAAGTCGACTTTGAAGTAATCCTTGTAGTTACAAAATGATACCTCAAACATACTTAAGTATTAACATGATTTATTCATCTTCCATTTAGTAAACGGTTAAAATTATTCATGTCCTCATGCTTCATGTGCCTTACCAAAATAGGGTCTTGATTCACACAAAATAGAAGAATTTAGATTGTAGGACATTTTGAGAGTCGCTCACACTCAGAAAGATGTTCAATGTATGAGATTGAGATACCATATACTTGATCCTCATGGAAGTATCTACTAATGTGAGAACATAAAATAAGAAATCAAGTAGGACTTATATTTAGCTTAAAATGTGGTTGTGGAATGAGTAAGGTAATCTTTTTAGATAAAGTGACTATTTTCTCCCTAAGCATTGCATTATGCTCCCAATTTATTTTCTTCATTTTCATATTTGATCTTTATTTGCATTGTTTCTTTTTTTTTTTTGATTTTCTCATCTTTTTATTTCTGAGTTTTCTCCTTTTATTAGAGTTTTTTTTTTAATCACATTTTTCATCTTTCACTTTGTCATCAAACTTAAAACTTTGTTAAAGCACTCATGGAGATGGAAGAAAAAATGAATGGTGTATTTGTGCACTCAAAATGATATAGGCTAAGAGATCGTTATCGAAAGAAAATATTTTAGGTTAAAAAGGAAAAACACTAGAGATCACGTGTCATTTGGTAGGTTTACAAGGAGTAATTGGACCAAAGAATGCCCACAATCCTTTTCCAGATTAAATGTTGCTCAAAATTTTTCCTCAAGAAATATTTTGACCAAGATCTAGATCAAAAAGCCATTCCATTGAACTTTATATCTGTAAAGACCCAAATTTTTGTATAGCTTTGGTGACGCTTGAGATTTGGTTTTGAAAAGTTCTGGGCTAAGGTGAAACCTTATGGAACATCCAAGATCGATCTAAGTTCACTTTCAAGTCTTCAATTCAAGCTCATTTATGTTTTTTAAAGTCATCATGGGTCTTCTACATCAAGTCAAGTTCAAAGAAATTTTCATTAGTTAAGTTTGACACAAATACTGACAAAAGGGTCAACTTTAAAGGGGCATATATCTTATCACAAAATTAACTGGGTAGATCATGACCAACAAAATTAAAGCTCTTTGAATTAGCTTTCTAGTGCACTTGGTTTCACCTCATTTCGCGTTCGGATGAAGGAATTATGACCGTTTTCGTAAGACCCTCCTGTGCAGTGATACCACACGGGCCAGTAAGCAGGCAGTGAGGCATCTCACAATTCGTGAGACTTCCCTTGAGAATGTGATGACCACTTTTTGTCTAATTCTTGTGCCACAACCGACCACACGGGTTGTGTGGTGCTAGAAGGGCCGTTTGGCCTTCTGTGAAGTCCCCGGAATGAGAAATATTCCAAGTGTTGTTTCAAGATCAAAATTTTTAGAAATTTGTCTAAGTTTGGGTCCATGGACTAGTAAATGGACTATGTGATGCCACACAGACTATTTACTCTCCAGCCAAGTGACTTTCGGTAAAAGTTCTCTGATTTATTAATGGCTTTTTTGTAAATTCGATTATTTCTATTGGTCTTTTGGGAATTCCTAAGCTATTCTAAGGTCATTTAAAGACCTAAAACCTATTTCACATATTCAAACCTATCTCCCATAATTCGAATCTCTCAAAACACTCTCAAAGTCCTTTCAGAAAAGAACTCTTGAAGATTTCAACATTTGAGTTTCGAAACTCAACTCTTCTTCAAAATTCTTTGGGGTTTCTTCATCATAGTGAAGGTATGTGGGTTGATCCTTGACTTGCTTTCAATCAAGGAGACCCAAATTTTTATTCAAGAAATTTACATAAATTTTGCATACTTTAATTTGGGGTTTTGAATATTATGATTCTTAAAATTCTATTAATGCTTGGGTTGTGTTCATCTATTGATTTTAAGATGATTTAAGCTTTGAAATATTGATATTCCTTGTTATTAAGAATATTTGAATATGTATGGTCCTTAACTGTTTGAATCTAAGCATGGATGATTATATTATGATTTCAAACGTGGATTTAACTGTGTTTCCACTTGAATTTCATATTATTTTGATGATTTTAGATTGAATCTAAATTACCCAGGTCACTCACATCTCTTTCATAGCATATGCATTTCGTGAGCATGAATTTATGGAAATTATGAAGTGAATTAAGCCCAATTATGCTAAGTATATGATTTTTGACAAGATTATGGTCATGACAAGAATGGGATGATATATATGTCTATTGATTATAGATTTTTGAGCATTTTGGGTGCTTGCACCATTTTGTATATGAATAGACTATTCCTATGCATGAGTATTATGACTATGAAAGTATGATTTGACATTTGAGCTTAAGTATGATGAATTACCAATTATGTTTTGGCCTTTAAGCCTAAAAATGCATTGAAATGATTTTGAAAATGACTTTTGTCTCTTGAAAGCATGTATATATATACTATCTCTCGGAACGTGCATTGCACATTTGACCCTTACTATTGTGAAGAATATATTCTTAAATTGATACCATGTTATCTTCTAAAAAATAAAGTTTATCACATGGTTAAAATAAAATATATTATTGTACACATTATTGAAATATATTATTGTACACATTATTGAAATAATTATTGTACACATAATTAAAATAAAATACAAGTCATATTCAAGCAGTAAGTAGAATCTGATCTTGTTCAAAGGAAAAGGAATAGTATTGCCTTATGTTGTGTAGGACTCAACAAATAAGAAGACAATAAACTTATAAAAACATTTGATATTTTGTGATGGAATTTATAATGTGGAAAGAATATGAAAAGAATAAAGAATATAACAGATTGAAGCTCAACAGACCAAACAAATAAATGTTGTAATATGAAAAGTTTGATATTATAACTGATAATTTTAAAAGGTTACACACTAACTGCCTACACTAATTACTACATATAGAAAACAAACGTTTCAGTTTCTAAAATGTAACTTATTATATGAATTGTGTTAAATTATTCATTAAAATTACATGATCAGGACAAAATGATCATTTTTAATATGATTAGGGACATTTTTTTAATTCAACTTTCAACTACAGAGCTTTTCGCTTTTAGTATAATATAATAATATATGTACGTATATTATAAGTATTCTTGTGGGATGACGACTTAGCACTGATGGAAGGAGGATTCCCTATCTTTCCTTGAACTATGTGCCTAATATAGGTTATGTGAAATCCTATCCAAAATGGGATATGTTCCCTTAAGGAAGGTTACTTCATACAAAATGGGATATGTTCCCGTAAGGTGAAGTATAATATAATTTGGTGTGCTATTTGTGAGAATCCTATCGAAAATGGGATATGTTCCCTTAAGGAAGGTTACTTCATGCGAAATAGGATGTATTCCGGTAAGGTGAAGTATGGCTTGCCTTTGGCAAGTAGACCACCTCTTTACCGATGAGGGAATTTCATCGGGATTTCAAGTAATAACTCACTTGGTCTTACTCATGTCGGTTAAAGTCACATCCCCATTATATATATGAGCATCGTTTCCGTTTCATGAATCAAGAATTTCATAGCATCTTGTTATATTACATTCCTTACTATAAATCTCCTTCTATATTATGTGCCCTTGTCATCTAACATTGTATGCAGGTTTGGTAAGTTACATGCATTGCACCCCGTATACTTAGTACATTCAAACGTACTAACTCATACATTTGCCTACATGATCTCACTATGTAGGGACTGAAAATTTCTTTCATCCACCGTTAGATGGCTAGATCGGATCTTTAGACATTGGTTGTGGTGCGTCCTATCTTCTAAGGACAAATCACCATTCATCTACCTTAAGTTTCTTTTGTTTATGTTATCTATACTTTGAGGGTGACCCCGGAATATGTCTTGGCCCCGGTCCTATCTTATGACTAGAGGCATTGTTGAAAATCTCGTAGACTGTCATAGGATCTATGTGTTATATATTGTATTTGAACCTTATAATCATGGTTATCTTTTGGTTATGGCTAACATGGATTGATTATGGGAATTTTGACATGTATATGTAGGATTGATATAACGTGGAAGATCCAAAGTCCCGAATTTTCCCATAGCATGAGTCATACTTACCCGCCCCTTAGTCATTATGTGGTACGTGCTATGTGAATCCATGCTAATCTCTTTCCCTAAGATATCCCCATAGAGTGAGTCCTAGTTTCCATCCCTTAGAACTATGTGTTTAATTTTGAACGTGCTTCGAAACCGATGATATGAATTTTAGTACTTTGAAGCTTGTTCGGGGACACTCGGGTTTTCATTCACCATGTCATTAGATCCTAGGTCCAGGGCATGACAATATCTAAAGCTTACCACATAATGCACATGAAATAATGAGGTTGAATTTTTTATCCTTTACTTTAAGCAAGAGAATTTCTCAAGTGTGGTATAAGTATAATCAAAAGGTATCAGAAGAATCTATTTAGGTCACAACGAAGTTGGTCCACTCTATTATGCCAAATAGTATAACACTTTTTCTATACATACTTCTAAATATGTCGGTACCAATCAAGACAAAAACACTTCTTCTATATTTTTATTTTTAAGAAGGATAATTTTTTTTAAATAAGAATGAAGAAAAAAATTACTTTTTCTGAACAAAGAAGTAAGATTTTTCTTTTTGATTTTCATGAATAAGGATCAAATTTTTTAATAATAATTAAGATCCTTTTGAATTCCTCATCGATGTGGGAACCAACTTGTGTGTAGTTCTTGTGAAAATATAAAAAAATTCCCTTTGAACAAATAAAACTTCTTTTTCTACTTTTCTGAATAAAAGAACAAAATCTTTCTTTTTGAATTTGATTTTTCTGAATAAGTATTTTTTTATTTCTTTAATAAGAATACCATATTTATTTTTTTATTTTATTTTATTTTATTTGAATAAGAATCTTTTAACCCGAGGATGGTTGCATATATATCTCATCAAAGTGAGAATCAGGTGTGAGCAGTTCTCAAAGATCATAAGCAAAGTTCGTTTTTATTTTTTTCTATAAGAAATATTTTTTTTTGCTTTTATGAACAAGGAATAAATATTTTTTGTACCTTTCTTTTACATGTTATAAGAAATATTTTCTTTTACAATTTCATCAATAAAGATCACCAAACCTAAGAAGGGTTTCCCACATGCCTTATCGAGATGAGAATTAGGTGTGCGTAGTTCTCAATTCAAAGAAATGTCCATGTTTATCTTTTGTTATAAGAAGTAAACATTTCCTTTTTCTTTTATGAATAAGAAAAATATTTTGTATTTTTTTACATTTAATAAGAAATATATTTTTTGTTATAATTTTATCAATGAAGATCACCAAACCCAAGAAGGGTTGCCTACATATCTCATCGAGGTGAGAATCAAGTATGCGTACTTCGATACATTTCATAAATATGTTTGAATTTTTGAAGAACTTCTTTTATTTGGGACATCTTATCTATCATGATCCGAGCCCAGGGCCTAGACGTGACATGACGCATAGGGAACCCAAAGGGACCTCAAGCAAGCATCTTGACATATCATTACACATCATTGATCTCAGAAGCAATAAAATAACAATAAGAAGTAGTAAGGGGATATGGTCTAAGAGACATGTTTCATATCATAAAACATCATAGAGTCAAAGAGAGTCAAGACTCATAGCTTCATTACATAACTTGTCTAACAACACCTCAAAACATAGAACTTAGCGGGGCCAAGACAAGCAACCTGGCTTTCCCTTATAGTCAAAGCATACAAATAAAGGAGAAAGAGTCTTAGCATAACATAAGAGCAAAAGACATCATCCTCGGAGTTGAGGACTCACCAACTAACTTGAGAGTGATCGTACTAGCCACGTGCAGGAGGAGGATGATCAAGCGGGGATCCGGTTCCTATATAGTAATATCATGTAGGCATAGAGTATGCTTTAGTATGTTTGAATGTACGAAGTATGTAGGATGTAATGTAACAAGATATAGGTAACATATTCGAAGTGCATATTTAGGAAATAA
This sequence comes from Solanum clarkiae, assembly GCA_011800125.2. NCBI lineage: Eukaryota > Viridiplantae > Streptophyta > Magnoliopsida > Solanales > Solanaceae > Solanum > Solanum clarkiae. Next base: position 32,797 of record JAABOM020058489.1, on the reverse strand, counting down.
ATGAGCATATGGCAATATAACATGCATGTAGGATGCTTATAGTAAATCATGCTTAAATATGACATATTACATATGTAGGAAGAGACCATCAATAGTAACCATGGCCTACCCCACCTCCTTGGCGAGGAAATTGAGGTATAAACCCCTCAACGTGGTTGCCCAGGCCTACTACCTCCCAAGCGAGGCAATTGATGTAGAAACCCCCCAACATGGTTGCGTGAGCCTTCTACCTCCCGAGCGAGACAATTGAGATACAAATCCTCCGACATGGTTGCATGGGCTTACTACCTCCTGATCGAGGCAATTGAAGTACATACCCCCAATATGGTAGTTCGGGCCTACTACCTCCCGAACGAGGCAATTGATGAACTTCCAACACTATAGATACTTTTCATGAAATCAACACATTTATACCATGATTTCATCATCATAAAGTCATAGAAATTATAGGTCATGCAATAGAACATCAATGGCTCAAGAACAGTAAATCAAACATTTTATCAAACATTTGGTGGGTGTGCAATGCTAGTGTAAAACTATGCAATAAAGAGTGAACTCATGCAAGAAATCTTCAAGTAAATCATCCCACTAATACTTGGTAACACCATCATACAATATACATCAAAATTATTCATCAATTCTCAAGTTAAATCAAAGATTCACAACTCAAAACATACTAAAACAGTCACACTTTTACAAAATTCCAACATAGTTCATAGTCAAATTCATAATAGAAGACCCATAAATAAAATCAACTTAGAAACATGATATTTGTATAAAAAGGAAGCTTTGGCACCATGGGTGAAAGGCCCCAATGGTTGAAACCCGTATACCTTGACTTTGGAGAATTCTTGATGAAGATTGGAAATGAAGACTTGAAGCTTGAGTGAAATCCTTAAGATCCGGATGAGTTTTGGGACTTGAATTTTTGGGTGAAAAATTGTCTAAGTGTTTGAGAGAGTATTGTGGAATGTCTAGTATGATATGAAGGTAAAATATGGCTAAGTATAGGTATTTTTATGCATAGAAAGACTTAGGCCGAAGACTCAAAAGCCTTGGACCGAACAACAAAACTGAAAACTTTTTACACTGGTCCGCACCCCAGCCGCGTCGCGCCAGGGACGCGGATCAACACTAGATAAGAAAAAATTTAGATTTTGAAATTATGATTCGTTTGCTCTAAAATCAGGGTTAGACTCATTTTTCACTCAATTTTTCCCCTGATCAAAGATATGAAGTCGGATTTTCAATATCACGCCAAAATTTTGAGATATATAGATATTACGATTCTGGGAACTTCCGAGACACATTTTCGGATACTTTTTGGAATTGTTTTGTTATCACAAACATGCAAGGACCGAACTATTTGAGATTTGACCCCCCAAAAAAGAAAATATTTAACTAGAACATTCAAATAATTTTCTAATTAATGTAACAAGTAACATATAGTCATGAACATGCTAGTCCAAAAGATGGCTAACGTCCCATATGAACTTAACACCTGTGATGCAGATAAAGTGTTTCCTAAGACTGGTTTAGCTAGATTTTAAATCTTAATTTACTTGGTGTCTAGACTGACTGTATTATGAGTGGACAACTCAAGTTGGAAAGGAACAACTAACCGGTAGCAGGCCATTCCAGCATCATTGATTGGACCTTCCCATCCTAAAATATATGTTCCTGTAAAATCCTTCCTAGGAGCGTAATCGTATCTCTAGTATCTCAAGGAATGATTTAAGAGCATATACCGCATCTCTGAATAAAGTGAATTTTTAGAAGACTCATATGTGTGCGCGAAAGAAGACAATTAAGCTACAATTCAAATAATATCAAAGTTACAAATAAGTAGGTAAATAGCACATTAAGGCGACATACACAATATTGAAAATAATAAAGCCATACACAAGTCAATATTACAAGTTCGAATTATGGTTATCCGCAGTGTTGTTGTCATCTGTCACATCTCTATTTTTTCCTAATTCTTCGCTCTTAAATGAGAACGAATGGTTTTTGAGAAAAAAAAAAGAGTTTTTCTACTTAAAGTGACATTTTGAGAAGGGATTACTTACACTACAAAAACATACTCTTTAGTGAGGGAAAATTCTGTTGCTAAAAGTATTAATCAAGTTGTTATTAGTCAATAACGATCTATAAAAATTCTATCGTCACCTGTCGTTAGAGCTTTACCAACGACAAAAATTCAATTCTTAAAAAAACTTTAACGATGATAAAAATCCAGTTGTTATACCTCTTTTTAGTAACTAGATTTTTTCCTCACTAATTGATATTCTAATTATTAAAAAAAAACAAGCCTGGTGGCACTTCCGGGGATGCACCCGACCACAAGGATGTATTGTACGTATCCTTTCCTTGCATTTATACCAAAGGATGGTACTAAGGTTTGAACCCGTGACCTTCTGGTCACATGACAATAACTTTACCAATTACTCCAAGGCTCAATTCAGTTCTAGTTATTGAAACTTTAGTTATAACCACAAAACAGATCAGCAAAAGTACATGTATACACACATACAAACACACATACAAATACATGCACATATGAAAATATATAAATTGATTATATTCATATTAAATTTCATAATTAACTACAAAGAATGATATTGTGTAACGTTAAAAAAATATAGACATACAAATTGTATGATATTATATTTTTAACTCTTAGTAAAAGAAAAACTAGAACATCTTTAAACAATATTTGAAATATGAAACACATTCTTCCTGTGCTTCAAAAATTTTTCGTTACTTATACTTCTTTACACTTTCTCTAAGGATGAGTTCTTTGAACCGCATGATTTATCAAAAGACAAGTATAAAAACTTCATGTAGGGTTATTAATAACACTCCTAATAACTATTATCTTCTTTTTTTCTTTTCTGCAAAACCAAAGATTAACTACAATGAAATATAAAATTTGTTTCTGTTCTCACAACTAAATAAAAAGAAAGTTGGCTTTCTAGTTCTGGATATAAAATTGTTTCTTTTGTATTTTGTACCTTAAGTTATTGATTTTTCGCATATTGCTTCATGGATAAAACCTACAACTTCTTTTAGATTCACTGTTTATACTAATAGTATACACGTAATATAAATAATTCAATATTATTAAAATATTATGAGATACAAAGCAATTATATCATCTTAAATTTTAAATAATAAAAAAATCACGATTTCTTAATTAATTTAGTAGTTGATTATATGTCATGTAAAGCTTTTAAATTTTCTGTTTGTAGAATATCACTTTTTATTTTTCTAACTCAAACGTATGATTTTTCTTTGTATACACTTCTTAGTTTCATAATCAAATAATAAAAAGAATAGTCGACACAATATGTAATTTTTTATTAGAAGAAACATTATTACTAAATACTGATTTTTAAGTCTATTGATCGAGGTAATTTGCAAGTAGAGAAACATCTATCATCTTGAGAAAACTACTTACTACCAGATTTATATAACTTTTGTACCTTAAATTAATCTTATCAGCTCACAATTATTACTTTGATTTTTAATTTTTTGTTTCATTAATATTTTTTGTTTTGACATACTTCATCTTGCATCTTTAAAAAGGTCAAGTAAAGATGAATAGATTCTCTCAAAATAAAAACATATATAGAAAACTATATCAAGGAAATATTTTTGTTAAAAAATTGTACAAAAAAGAATATAACTAAATGCTTTTATAGTATTTTAAAATTTCATATAATTGACTATAATAAGAATGATGGATAGAGTTATTAGAAAATAATACATTAATATTTTTTTAATTAATTTTTATTATGAAACAAGTAAAATTATAAAAGATGGAGGATTCTTATCAGAACCATGGAATGATTAATAAAACGCTACTTGTTATAAATTATTATGTAACGCCCGATGAAATTTACCAAAATGCCACTGAATGAAATCATGCACATAATGTGTCTTCCCAAACTAGGATGGAAAATTTAAGACTGGATTTGCAATCAGCAAGAAAAACTAGGTGGAAAAGTGATCTCGACCTGATTTTAGGCCAAACAGATCGAAAAATAATGTTTTGATTGAGACAGTGAGGGTATGAGATGGGGACACAACGAGCCCTGGTCATAGACACACACTTGTATTTTTTTCAATTTTTTGATGGGGGTTAGATTTCCATAAATACATGGTTGCACGACTGGTCTGCATCACAAAATTATTTCCCCAACCTGTTCCATCGAAGTTAAAAATTTTAAATCCTTTGAGGGGCATTCTAGACATTTTTTCACCCCTTGTAGACTTAACCCACAACCAATACAAGTCATTTTTGGCCTAAAAGAGTTTTAAAAACTTATTCTAAAGCCCCTTATGCAAACACTAAGTAGAGACCTTGAGCGAAGAAGAGGAGAAAAAAGCTAGCGTCCAAAGGATTGAGGCTAATTTTTTAAGGAATTGATTGTCAAAATCCATACCAAGTTTGTAAGGTTATCTAAAGTTTTGGAATTGTTCATCCACAAACCCCATCATTTACTTGAGTTGAGATTTTGAGTATTAATTGCATTTTTTAAAACTTATGATTCATAAATCTTGAATTCTTTCACGGAATTGAGTTTGTTGGATATATTTGAGCCGAGTTATGAGTAGCACCATTGTTATTTTGAGTTATGAATGTACACCTGATTGATATATGAACCCTAAACTTAGCATTTTCCTTGCATACTAATTAATAGAAATTGTGAACCCAATCTTTCAAACTAAGTAATGTGATCATGAGAAGTACGTTTACTTGCTTCATGTATGTTTTATTGCTTTATGTGTTCATGCAATGAGTATCCATCATATCATTTATGCTGAGCCTGCTAATGTGATGTCACTTGACCGTAAATTCATGAGAATCTTGGATGATGTAGATTAGAGTCTTGAGTTACATTGCATGGGCGACGGTCCTGAGTTATTGAGTTGTTGATTAATTGAGTTGAGCTATTGAGAACTGAGTTAACTTGTCTGAGATAAGTTGAAGAGAATAGTTGTGCTAATTTTTATGAGCATGATTTAGTCTTTAAAGGATTATTAAGCACCAAGTTAGGCGAAGAGAGTAACCCCAGAACTACATTGCCAGTGTAGAATGGTCACAAAGGATAATTCTAGGGGCCCAAGTCCCCATGGAGGGACACTCTCTTAGGATCCGAGAGAGAGGTAGAGGTTGACACATCCTTTTCCGTGGCATGTTAAGGACGGGCGAGGCAATGATGCCATATTCATTATACATCATTAAAACTCATGGTAGTGTGAGTTATGTTGGTTAGAGAAACTTCCAAGGAATACTTGAGTTGAGCATATCATGATTTTTAAACTAAGTCACATTTAAACACTAAGTCTATTCTAAATCATTATTTCAAATTTAAAACTTGCATGATTTATTTGAGTTGAGGTATGAGATAAAGAGTTGAGCTTTGAGCTGAGTTGTTAAGTGGCTTGAGCCTTATCTGTTTACTTTATCCCATTTACATAAATTACATTCCACGTACTTATGCTATTTAGTACTGCATCATTTCATGATGCACATTTAGCAGATAGAGGACTTCAACAGATGTTCCATTGAGGTTTAGTACCCCAAGTCCAGACAGTGGTGAGCCCACCCCAGCACTCCGAGGATACCCTTTTCTTTCTTCTTTACATTTTGAGTTAGTTCCTTAAGTTTGTGGTAACCAAGTCTTGTCATGGTACCTTCTAGATGTTTAGAGTAGAGACTTCATAGACTTTGAGTGAGTATTTTCCCTATTCAGACCTAAACTATTTTGAGAAATTGATTATAATATTTCTTTTTTTCATTTAATGCTATCATTGATTATTCTTTCCCTATTGAATAAGATGTGAAAATGAGACCAAGGGGTTCGCTGGGGACTAGCAATAGTCTTTCAGTGCCAGTTGCTCCCGAGTATCCTCCCAGGGTGTGACAAAGTTTCTATCAGAGCCCAGAGTTCAAGTGTCCTAGGGAGTTTGTGAAGACGTGTCTAGTAGAGTCTTGTTTATGGGTGTGTTGTGCATTACACTTCATAAGCAGGAGACTATAGGACATTAGGAATTGCTACCCTTCTTCTATGATCTAAGTTCGTGCGATAGAGTTTAACTCTATGAAAACTTTTCTCTAATTCGCGAGTTACACGTTTGCAGCATATGCCTCCAAAACGAACTGCTTCTTAGAGAGATGCCTCAGCACCAACCGCTGAAAATTCACAACCGTAGGTCTTTGCTTAGACAGAGACGAGGAGATGGGGTCAACCTGCCAAGATTGTTGAGGTCCCACAAACGCTCACGGCACAGCCACAACTGACTCCCACTTTTGAGGCAGAATTAAGAGGAGCCATTACAATGCTTACTCAGCTAGTGGCCTCACAGAGCAGTAGCTGAGGTCCCCAAGCCCCTAGTTTTAGCTCCTAAGAGCCCACAACTGCTACTAGGCTTAAAGATTTCTTGAGGATGAACCCGCTGATCTACATGGGGATGAAGGTTAAGGAGGACCCAGAGAATTTTATCGACGATATGTATAAGGTGCTGAGGGCCATGCATGCTACTGGGTTGAGCTTGCCTTCTACCAGCTTAAGGATATGGAGAATGTATGGTGCAGCCAGTGGGAAGATAGTCTAGGTAAAGATGCTGAGCCTACTCATTGGGGCGAGTTTGAGAGTGCTTTCCTCGACCACTTCTTTCTACAAGAGTTGAGGGATGAAAAGATTGAAGATTTTGTGACTTTGAAACAGGAGGGGATAACTGTCAAGGAGTACAACCTAAAGTTCGTTAAGCTGTCCAGGTACGATCCAGAGATGGTCCAGGACATGAGGGCAAGGATGAGGAAGTTTCTGTCTGGATAGGGCAGACATGCGAAGAAGGAATGCAAGGAAATATTATTGATTTCGGGCATGGACATTTCCAGACTCATGGTTTACTCCCAACAAACTAAGGAGGATAAGAAGAAAGATAGAGAAGAACATATGAGTAAGAAAGCCAAGTCAATCGGGCACCAGGTTAACTAGCACAAGAAGGATAAGGGGGCAAGGTCTTACTTCTAGAAGAGGCATTCGGGGTATGCCCCATCATCATCCAGTGCACCCGCTCCAACTGTCAAGTATGATAAAAAATCGTAGGGGTAGTCAAACTTTAGAGCACAGGGTTCACAAGCTAGTGTGACCCTTGGCTTGAAAGGGAAACGACCCTGTGGGAAGTGTGGTAGGATACATTTGGGGGAGTGTAGGGAAGGTAGAAATGGTTGCTTTAAGTGTGGCCAGACAGGTCACTTCCTGAGAGACTGCCCACATTGGGGCAACAAAGCCCAATTTTCTACTACTATACTGCCACCCAGAGGTAATCAGAAGGGTGCCAGACTGGGGGACAAGCAGAGGAACGAATCATCTCTATGCAATGGGGAACAAATAGGACCAAGAGGTCGCACCTGATGTCATGATGGGTATGCTCTGTGTCTTTATTTTCGATTGTTATGCTTTGCTTGATACAGGGGCGACAGTGTCCTTTGTAACACCATATGGGGCTAGAAAATTTGAGATTTCTCCCGAGTGTTTACTTGAGCATTTCCCTGTTTCCACTCTTATTGGTAAGTCTATCATAGCCAAGAGAGTTTATAGAGATTGTGCAGTGTCTATCTACCATAGGGATACTCTTACTGATCTAGTTGAGTTAGAGATGATTGAATTTAATAATAATTCTTGGTATGGACTAGGTCCATGCCTGCCATGCAAGTGTTGACTGTAGAACCTGAACCGTCAAGTTTCATTTTTCCAATGAGCCTATTATTGAGTCGAGAGGAGATTCTGTTTCACCTAAGGGCATGTTTATTTCCTATCTTAGAGCTAGAAAGATAATCTCTAAAGGGTGTATCTACCACCTCGCGCGAGACAAATCTAATGATGTTGAGCCTTATACTCTTGAGTTAGTCTTAATTGTAAATGAGTTTTCTGAATTATTTCCTAAGGATCTGCCTGGAGTTCCTCCGGATAGGGAGATTGAATTTGGGATTGATATTCTTCCCGATACCTAGCATATCTCGATTCCACCTTATAGGATGTCTCCCGCCGAGTTGAAAAAGTTGAAGGATCAGTTGAGGGACTTGTTAGAGAAGGGATTTATAAGTCCTAGTGTTTCTCCTTGGGGTTCTCCTCTTCTATTCATATGGAAGAAAGGTGGATCTCTCAGAATGTGCATAGATTACAAGCAACTAAATAAGGTCACAATTTAAGAATAAATATGCTCTCCCAAGGATAAATGATTTATTTGACCAACTTCAGTGGGCCTCTTGTTTCTTTGAGATAGATCTCAGATCTGGTTATCATTAGTTGAAAGTAAGGGAATATGACATTCCAAAGACAAATTTTAGGACTAGATATGGCCATTTTGAGTTCTTGGTCGTGTCCTTTGGGTTGCCTAATGCACCTGCAACCTTCATGGACTTGATGAACAGAGTATTCCAACTGTACATTGACTTGTTCATGATTGTATTTATTGATGATATCCTGGTATATGCTAAGGATGAAGAGGAGCACGCCAACCATCTTAGTGATTTTTCAAACTCTCAAAGACCATGAATTGTATGTGAAGTTTTCAAAATGTGAGTTCAGGCTAAATTTAGTGGACTTCCTAGGTCATGTTATCTCAGGTGATGGTATTCGAGCAGATGCGCAGAAGATTGTAGCCATTAAGAACTGGCCCAGACCGACCTCACCAACAGACATAAGAAGTTTCTTGGGGTTAGCAGGCTACTACCGTAGATTTGTTGAGGGTTTTTCTTCTTTGTCAGCACCATTGAACAAGCTAACTTAGGATAAGGTCAAGTTTCAACCGTCTGATGAATGTGAGAAGATTTTTCAAGAGTTTAAGACCCGATTGACTACCACCCCAATTTTGACATTGACCGATGGGACAGAAGACTTTGTGGTAGATTGTGATGCATCCAGAGTTTGAATCAGTTGTATGTTGATGCAGAGAGGGAAGGTAATAACATATGCTTAAAGACAACTTAAGATTCGTGAGAGGAATTATCCGACTCTTGATCTTGAGTTGGTAGCAGTGGTATTCACACTTACGATCTAACGTCACTATTTGTATAGAGTACATGTAGACATGTTCACTGACAAAAAAAGTTTGCAATACATCTTCAGTCTGAAAGAGCTCAACCTGTGGCAGAAGAGATGGCTGGAGATGCTCAAGGATTATGCAATGAGAATTCTCTACCACCGAGGTAAAGCTAGCATTGTTGCTGATGCTCTTAGCAGGTTGTCAATAGATAGCACGACCTATGTTGAGGAAGGAAAGAAAGAGATAGTGAAAGAGGTACACAAATTCGCTTGATTGGGAGTTCAGATCGAGGAAAATGACAAGGGAGGAGTTAATGTCCGGAGTGGGTCCACATCATCCCTTGTGATAGAGGTGAAGGAGAAGCAAGATTTAGATCCGGTCATACTCCAATTGAAGGAGGCCATCTACAAACAGAAAGTGATGGTCTTTTCCAAAGGGGGAGATGGGGTGTGGAGATACTAGGTCCTGAGGTTGACCATGTAAGAGAGAGAATTATGGCCAAAGCACATAGCTCTAGGTATTCTATTCATCTTGGACCTACCAAGATGTATCATGACTTGAGGGAAATCTATTGGTGGAGTGGGATGAAGAGGGATATCACAGAGTTTCTTTCTAAGTGCTCGAATTGTCAACAAGTCAAAGTTGAGCACCAATGACCATGTGGATTGGCACAGAACTTTGAGATCCCCAAGTGGAAGTGAGAGATGATTAACATAGACTTCATCAATAGTCTGTCGAGGTCTCAAAAGTAGCATGACTTAATATGGGTGATTGTGGATAAGATAACCAAGTCGGACTATTTCTTAGCAGTTAAGATAACTAATACGATCGAAGAATATGCCCAGTTATACATTTGGAAGATTGTGAGGTTGCATTGGGTTCCCTTGTCTATCATCTCGGATAGAGAAGCTCAATTCACCTCCTAGTTTTAGAGATCTTTCCAGAAGGGATTAGGTATGAAGGTAAATTTCAGTATAGCCTTTCATCTGCAGACAGACGGTCAGACAAAGTGCACTATTCAGACTTTAGAGGAAATGTTAAGTGCTTGTATCCTTGTATTCAAGGTAAATTGGGATGATCATCTTCCATTGGTCGAATTTGCATATAACAATAGTTATCACACAAGCATTTAGATGGCCCTTTATAAAGCTTTGTATGGGAGAAGATGTAGATCACGATTGAGTGGTGTGAGGGCGGTGAAGTAGAGTTGATTGGGTCTGATCTTGTCCACCAGTCCATGGAGAAGGTAAAGTTTAATAGAGAGAGGTTGTAGACTGAAAAAAGTCGCCAAATGTCTTACACAAATGTGAGAAGAAGGGATTTCGAATTCGAGGTAGATGATTGTGTGTACTTGAAAGTGTCACCCATGAGAGGTGTCATGAGGTTCGGTAAGAAGCGAAAGTTGAGTCTTCGCTATATAAGTCCCTATCAAATTATGAGGAGAATTAGAAAGGTCGCTTATGAGTTAGAATTTCCTTCCGAATTAGATGGGATCCATCTGGTATTCCACATGTCGATGTTGAAGAAGTGTTTGGGAGATCCTACTTTGGCGTTCTCTATTGAGAGTATGGAGTAAAAGATAGTATGTCCTATGAGGAGATTCTAGTCCAAATTCCTGACTATAAAGTTCGTAAGCTGAGGAATAAGGAGATAGCCTCCGTCAAAGTTTTGTGGAGGAACCAATTCATTAAGGAAGCTACATGGGAAGCTGAGGATGTTATGGGAAACAAATACCCATAATTCTTCTTGCCAAATGATGATGATGTCGAAGTTAATGTTCCTATCCTGAACTTAATTATTTTTCCCATTCTTGAGATGATGTGCCTATTCATGAATCTGAGTAGAGTTTAGGGAGGTTGAGGAAGAGTTTAGAGTTTGAATTGTCGAGTAAGTATTGAGAGAAGTACTGAGTTCACTCGTGCTTTATTACCACCTCTACTCATCATTTGAGGATGAATAATCACAAGGGGGAGATAATGTAACACTAGCAAAATTACCAAAATGCCCATAGAATGGAACCGTGATCATAACACATCTTCCCAAGATCGTATGTAAAATCTGAGACCATATTTGTGATCAGGATGAAAAACTTGGTTGAAAAGTGGTCTCGATCCGATTTTAGGAAAATTGGATCGAAAAATAATTTTTTGATCTGAAAATCGAGAGAGTGAAAGTACACGATGGGGCTGCGATGCGCCCTGGTCGCGGACCTATAGTTGTATTTTTTTCAATTTTTTGATGGGGGTTGGATTGTCGAAAATACACAGGTGCACAATAGGTCCTATCGGGGACCCATTCCTCCTACCTGTTCCACCGAAGTTCAAAATTTTAAATATTTTGAGGGGAATTCTAAACTTTGTCCACCCCTTCTAGACTTAACCCACGACCAATACAAGTCGTTTTTGGCCTAATAGAGTTTCAAAAACCTATTCTAAAGCCCTTTACGCAAAAGTTAAGTAGAGACCTCGAGAGAAGAGGAGAAAAGAGCTAGGGCTCAAAGGATTGAAGCTAATTCTTGAGGAATTAATTATCAAACTCCATACCAGGTATGTAAAGCTATATAAAGTATTGGACTTGTTCATCCACATGCCCCATCATTTACATGATTCGAGATTTTGAGTATAATTGCATTCTTTAAAACTTATGATTCTTAAATATTGAATTCTTATACAAAATTGAGTTTGTTGGATATATTTGAGTCGAGTTATGAGTTGCACCATTTGTTACTTTGAATTATGAATGTATTTCACCTGATTGATACATGAACCCTAAACTTAGCATTTTCCTTACGTGCTGATTAATTGAATTTGTGAACCTAATCTTTCATACTAAGTAATGTGATCTTGAGAAGTATGTTTTCTTGCTTCATGTATGTTCTATTGCTTTATGTGTGCATATAATGAGTATCTATCATGTCATTTATGCTAAACTTGGTAATGTGATATCACTTGACCATAATTCATGAGAGTCTTGTATGATATGGATTAGAGTCTTGGGTAGCATTGCATAGACGGTCCTGAGTTATTGAGTTGTTGAATAATTGAGTTGAGGTACTGAGAACTGAGTTGACTTGTATGAGATGAGTTGAGCTGATTTCTATGAGCATGAATTAGTCTTGGAAGGAGTATTGAGCACTGAGTTGGGTGAAAAGAGTCACCCCAAAACTAAGTTGCCAGTTTAGGATGGTCACACAAGATAATTTTCATGGCCCAAGTCTGCGTGAAGGGAGACTCTCTTAGGATCTAATGGAGAAGTAGATGCTGATGCGTCCTTTACCATGGCATGTTAAGGACGAGCGAGACAACAATGTGATATTCATTGTACATCACTAAAACTCATGGTGGTGTGAGTTATGTCGGTTAGAGAAACTTCCAAGCAATACTTGAGTTAAGCATATAATGATATTTGACCTGAGTCGCATTTAAACACTAAGTCTATTTCTGAATCATGATTTCAAACTTAAAACTTGCATTATTTATTTGAGTTGAGGTATGAGATGAAAAGTTGAGCTTTGAGCTGAGTTGTTGAGTGATTTAAGCCTTATATGTTTACTTTAGCTAGTTTACGTATAGTACATTCCAGATACTTACGTTATTTGGCGCTGCATTGTTTCATGATGCAGATTCAGTAAATAGAGAACTTCACCAGATGTGCCATTGAGGTTCAATATCCTAAGTCCAGACAGTAGTGAGCCATCCCCTACATTCGGAGGATATCCTTTGCATTCTTCTTTCCATTTTGAGTTAATTCCTTGAGTTTGTGGTTGCCACCACTTGTCATGGTACCTTCTAGAGGTTTAGAGTAGAGGCTTTATAGACTTTGAGTGAAGTATTCTTGAGTGTTTTTCTGTTCAGAATTGAAATATTTTGAGAAAATGATTACAATATTTTTGTCTTTTCTTTAATGCTATCATTGAGTATTCTTCTGCTATTGAGTAAGATGTGAAAATGAGACCAATTCGTTCGCTCGGGACTAGCAATAGTCTTTGAGTGCCAGTTGCATCCCGGAAACCCTCCTTGAGGGTGACATATTATTTATTCAGAGTTGCCAATTGGAAATAAGTTTTAGTGTTCAAAAGTCACCTTTTTATTGATCCCTAATAAAAAGGAAATGACTTCTTATTTTTGGGCTGCAAAAATACAGACCGGATAAGGAATTTTGTTGACCGAGGGGAAGGTGTTTGGAACTGGAGTCCCATCGTTTTAGTACTGCCACTTTATTGACAAGTTTATAGCTTAGCATAATTTTTAATAAATTGCATTTATTAATTTTACAAAAAATGTCATTTACTCGTCTTCTTTGATTTATATTAAACTTGTTTAAGACTGTCTTATTTTAGCAGTGTGATGTATTCATAGCAACGCTTTCTAACCTTGCCACAAATTGTTCATTTATTCGTATTTTTCAATAACATTTGTTTAATATTATTTAAATCCTCATATTTGCCTATCATTGTTTATCAGTCTAATCATGATCCTAATTCAATTAAAAGAAATTTAATTACCAAAATCATTTAGAATTCGGATTCTTTTTGCAAAGTAAAAAAATTTGTTTTTTTTTTCATTGTGGCTTATGAAAAGCATAATTTTATAACTCAATATTAATTATATGGATCAACATAAAATTGTTAAATTAGTATTCTAAAAAAAATCATTATTCAATGAGATGTAAAAAGGTTACAAGCTTTTTATTTTTATTTTTATTTTTATTTTATGTTTTTTCAAGAAAAGTGAGTATGATATTAGTAAGAACACCCAAATACATTTCTTCATACTATTTTAGCATATTTCGCATTTTAGAAATTATGAACTCCTAAAATTTTTCTTTTTTATTTTAGTTATAAAAATAAAATGAAGAATCTACAAAGTGAAAGCAATATCTTTCATAATGAATCCTCGTCGTTACTTATATTGTCATCTCAGTTTATTAAGTCATGATAGATATATCTTCATGAACAATTAAAAAATAATAATAGACTTGGATAATTGATTTACTTAAACATGCAATAAATTATGTGTTGTTTAAACATGAAATAAATTATAGATTAGTATAATAATTTTACACGATATTTATTAATAAAAGATATAATCCTGAAGTTAACATGAAATATTTTAACATATATACATCAGATCACAACATCAAAGAAAATTAACGGATAAACCACTAATGAAATTGGACAACTTCAATATATTTCAATCACATTAAACTACACAAGAAAGATTAAATGTTAGCTCTTGTGTTGATTAATTTAAAAAGAACAAGCTACGACAGGAACCAAGAACTCAAAACTGTGAAAGTAAACCTCAAACTATCCTTTTCTAGTTGTGTTTTTTCTGAAAGATTCTTTTTATGTGTGCATGTTTTGTGCAGTCTTTTTGGAGTGTACGAGGTGTGTGTGTTGGATGAAATGTAGTATTTTTTCTAGGTGTATTTGTGTATGTGGGAAAAAGGAAAGAATGTGGTGTATGATTTTTTTTTGTTGTGTGTGTGTATTTAAGGTTGTGTTCTTTTTTATACGTGAGTGTGTCATCTAGTTTTAATTATGTGCAGATATATGTGTTGTGTGTTCTGTGTATGTGTCGTATGAATGTGAGTAAGGGTAAATAAAATGGAGTTGAGGGAAAATGTGATGGGCCATTGTGTTTGATGGTCCACATGTATCCATTTTTGAGGTGAAAGATGGAGAAATCACTCAAGTAGTCCTTAAGACTAGATGACAATACACTGATGAAGATAGGAAGAAGATTGAAAAGAATTACATGGAAAAGAAGTTGTTGGTCTGTGGAATTGGGGCTAAAGAATACAACCGGATCTTTTCTAGTGAGACAACAAATGAGATTCTGCATCACTTGCATATAGCTCATGGAGGTATTGAGGAAGTGAAGAAGTCTAAGATGGATATCCTCACTACTCAATATGAAAATTTCACAATGTAAAAAGGAGAATCCATTCATGATATATATACTAAGTTCTTATCCATTATCAATGAACTTCACTACTTGGCTGAACCTATTCATGCTTGCAACCAAGTAAGGAAGATCCTCATAATTCTTCCGAAGTCTTGGGCCAGAAAGGTTTATGCAATTACTGAGTCCTAGGACCTGAATGTGTTGACTATGGATGCTTTGATTTGTAATCTAGCAATTCATATGTTTAATAGAGAAAAAGATGCTTCTAAAAAGGACAAGTCATTGGATTTAAAGATTACACAAGATGAAGATTCTAAAGAAGATGAAGATCATATGGCGTACCTCACTAGAAGGTCTCAAAAATTTTTGAGGAAACATAAAGGCGTCAGGAAGAAGAGAAATCCTAGCAAAGCTGCTATTGCTAATGATCTGTCTCACAAATATGGAAAACCAAGGCATTTTATCAGAGATTTTCCAACGCACAACACCAAATATAAAAATCATGCCAAGGATAGAAGCAACAAAGACAAGTCAAGGGACCAGGTCCCTAACAAGAGAAACAGAAAGGGTACAACAGACTATGTTATGAAGAAGGATTTCGAGAAATTCCTCTAGTTAGTTGATGTTATTCAAGCATAACCACAAACAATTAAGAGATATAGAGGTTATAATCAATATATTCAAACGAGTTGGGGTCAAAACCCATAGAGAACAGTTTATCACTGATTTCACCTAAGCTACACCTTCTTTTTGAGACTAAAACGATCATTTTCATGATACAAAATCTAACCGAGGTTAGAGTTGATCCCACAGGGAATATAGTAGACTTAGAAGAATTCAAGGTGATTCAAGTTCATTAACCAACTTATCTCCCCAAAAAGGGTGGTGGGGGTTTGTAACAACTACTAAAAGTAATCCTAAACTAAAACAAGTGTTAAGTCAGTATGAAGAGTAACTAGGGTGTTATGTCCCCATAATTCCCTAATTTAGTATTACCAGATAATCAAATTTATTCCAGTGTGTAGAACGCAGAACTGTAAGTTAAGTTCACCAAAACCTTTGGCCCAGGTGAGAGACAAATTTCACTACGTGATTTGGTCCATCCCTGTAGTGTGACATTACTAACCCTTACATATTTTTCCAGTACAACCTCCCCTTAGCCCAATTTGATTGATTAGATGACAAATATTAATCGAATCCTGTTAATTAATCTCTTTTTCTATTCATTACTGTCACGCCCAAGCCTAGGGTCTAGACGTGACATAGCGAATGGGGAACACGAAGGGACCCCAAACAAGCCTCTTAACATATCATTACACATTCTTGGTCACGAAAGCAATAAAACAATAATAAGAGATACTAAAGAGGGGATACAGGGCTAAGATACATCTTTCATATCATAAACCATCATAGAGTCAAAGAGAGTCAAGGCCCATAGCATCATTACATAACTTGCCCAACAACACCTCTAAACATAGAACCTAGCAGGGGCCAAGACAAGCAAACGGGCTCACCCTCATAGTCAAAGCATACAATAAAGAAAAGAGAATTTATACATGGCATAAATCAAGAGAAGTATGTTCTCAAAGTTGAGGACTCACCAACTTGCTTTGAGAGATATCACACTAGCTATATGGAGGAGGAGGATGATCAAGAAGGGCTCTGGTTCCTACATGGTAACATCATGTAGGCATAGAGTATGCGTTAGTACATTTGAATGTACAAAGTATGTAGGATGCAATGCAACAACAAATAGACAACATAGTCAAAATACATAATTAGGCAACAGACGAACATATAACAATATGACATGCATGAATTATACTTGGAGTAAACATATATATCATATTACAAGTGTAGAAATAGACCATCATCATAGACCAAATAACTTAGTACTTAGATACTAAGGTAGACCACCCTTTAGAAGTGATTGAGGTACCAACCCCTCATTTGGTTGATGGACATGACCACCCTCCATCGGGAGTGATTGAGGTACCAACCCTTCAACTAGTTAATGGCTTACCACCCCCATCCAAGGTGATTGAGGTACCAACCCCTCAATTAGTTGATGGATTACCACCCCCATCCAAGGTGATTAAGGTACAAACCCCTCAATTGGTTGATTGTTTGCCACACCCATCCAAGATGATTGAGGTACCAACCCCTCAATTAGTTGATGGCTTACCACCCCATCCAAGGTTATTAAGGAACAAACCCGTCAATTAGTTGATGGCTTACCACCCCAATCCGAGATGATTAAGGTACCAACCCCTCGATTGGTTGATGGCTTACAAACCCCATCCAAGGTTATTGAGGTACAAACCCATCAATTGGTTGATCGCTTACCACCCCCATCTAAGGTGATTGAGGCATCACCCCTCAATTTGCTATGGTCAACTCACAACACAATATATACATCTAATGAAATCAATACAGTCATATCACCCTTTCATCATCATAAAGTCACTTAACTCATGTTCCAAGCATTAGACCTTCAACAACTCAAGTTACATTAATCGAATATTTTATCAAAAACTTGGTGGATGTGCAATGCTAGTGCAAAATCATGCAATTCAAGAGTGAAGTCATGTAAGTAAATTCAATGTAAAACCACCCCCCAACACTTGGAAATACCCTCATTCAACATATATCAAAAACCGTCATGAAATCTCAAGATAAATCTATTATTCATAGCTCAAAACATGCATAAACTGTCACACTTTTACAAAACCCCAATATAGTTCAAAGTCAAATTCATAATAGAAGATCCATATGTAAAATCAACTTTGAAATATTTAGTTTAGGTAAAATGGAAGCTTGGGTACCATGGTGAGAGGACCCAGGTTAAAATCCACATACCTTAACTTTGGAGAATCCTTGATGAAGATTTGAAATGAAGACATGAAGCTTGAGTGAAATCCTTAAGAGCCGGATGAGTTTTTGGACTTGAAATTCGGGGTGAAATATTTGTCTAAATTTTTGAGAGTATTAGGGAATGTCTTGTATGATATGAAGGTAAAATATGACTAATTATAGTTATTTTTAAGCATGGGAAGACTTAGGCCCAAGACCTTAAAGCCTTGGACCGAACAAGAAAACTATGAAAAAAAAACACTTATCTATGTCTGGTCTATGATGCGGACCCAACGCATAGGAAGGATTTATACAGCTCTGCGATAGGTTAGCATCACGGAGCTGTTGCAGACAACTACTGAAATTGCAAAATTGGCAAAATTCATTTTCCGCTACAGGTCCTTTAAAATTCGTGTTATACCCACTTCCCACTCAATTTTTCCCCTGAAAAAGAATATGAAGTTGTATTTTTGGTATCACGCATGGATTTTGAGATATATGAAAATTACGATTCTGAGTACTTCCGAGGCACATTTTTGAGCACTTTTTGGGGTTGTTTCAATATCTCCCCTTTAGGAACATTCATCATCAAATGTCAAAGAAGTTCACACAAGAAGAGTAATTATTAGGAAATCATCCCCAACAAGAATGCAACACGCACTTAAACATCATTTCAAAAATCTCAACATAAGTGTTAAAATCACCATGAACTTTGTCAATACAAACATGAATGCATATAATTGATATAGGAGCTGAAACATATGACTTGAAATCACATAGGGACTTAGAGTTAGTACCTTTAGAATTGAGTAGAATGGAAGAGATAGAGATATCATTTTTGCATGTCCGCTTCGGCCTCCCATGTAGCACTTTCAACTTGTTGATTCCTCTAAAGGACCTCAACGAAAACAACATCCTTGTTCCTCAACCTCTTCACTTGTCTATCCAAGATCTTTGCTTGAACTTCTTCATGAGTCAAGTTATTGCAAACAACACCCACAATATCCAATGGGACAATAACATTTATATCACTGGCACATTTCCTCAACATGGATACATAAAACACCGGATGAACTAAGTCCTTTTCACTAGGAAACTCCAACTCATAGGCCACCTTAGGAATCCTCCTCAACACCCTATAAGGACCCACAAATCTTGGACTTAAGGGGTGACACTTCAAATAGACCCAATCACCAACTTTGAAATCAAGTTCCTTTGTCCTCACATCATCAGAGGACTTTTGACGACTTCAGGTTATTTTCAACCTTTCTCTAATCAACCATACCTTCTCCATACCTTCCATAACCAGATTCGGACCCAACAAAGCCATTTCTCCTACTTCAAACCACCCAACTAGTGATATACAATGTCTACCATAGAGGACCTCAAAAAGAGCCACACTAATGCTAGAATGATATCTATTGTTATAAGCAAATTCAATGAATAGACGATGATTATCCCAACTAAACTTAAACTCCAAAATACAATCCCTAGGAATATCCTTAAGAGTTTGGATAGTTCTTTCAGCTTGGTCCATTTGAGGGTGAAATGTCGTACTAAGCTTTACCTTGGTCCCAAGACCCCTTTGGAAGGACCTCCGAAGTATGAAGTGAATTGAGAATCACGATCTGATATGATAGACAAGGGCATCCCATGCAATCTCGCCAACTCATGAATGCACAATTTAGCCTAGTCATCGACCTGATAAGTAGTTTTAACTAGTACGAAATGAGTTGACTTTGTCATCTTGTCAACCACAACCCAAATAGAATCAAAACTCTTCCTAGTCTTAGGCAACACAACCACAAAATCCATGTTAATTTCCTCCCACTTCCAAGTAGGAATCTCTATGTCTTGGGTTAGGTCACTCGGACTCTGGTGTTCGGCTTTGACTTGTTGGAAACTATGACAACCAGATACAAATTGGGCAATGTCTTTCTTCATACCTCCCTACCAAAACACATCCCTCAAATCTCTATACATCTTGGTAGAATCGGGGTGGATAGAATAGGAAGAATTATGAGCCTTATCAAGAATCTTCTTTCTAAAATCCCTAACACAAAGCATACACAACTTACCTTGGTACCTAAGGGCACTATCTTCCCCTTGGGAGAAAACCTCCACCTTGACATCTTTCACCAAGTCCTTCAATTCTAACAAGGCGGGATGAAGATCTTGCTTGCTTTTGCCTCATCAACCAAGGAAGATTTTGAACCATCAACAACCACAATGCCACCATTATCAACCTCTTCCAACCTAACCCTCAATTTAGCCAACCGACGTACCTCCCTAGCCACCACTTTGCCCCCATCATCAACATGAGCTGGGCTACCCATAGACACCCTACTTAAAGCATCCGCCATAACATTAGCCTTACCGGGATGATAATGCACAGTCGTATTATAATCCTCAAGAAGCTCTAACTATCTTTATTGTCTCAAGTTAAGATCTTTTTGAGTGACAAATATTGGAAACTATTTCGATTGGTGAACAAATCAACATGCACCCTGTACAAATAATGACGCCAAAGTTTCAAAGCAAAGACCACGACGGCCAATTCAAGATCATGAGTAGGATAATTCTTTTCATGCACTTTGAGTTGCCTAGAACCATAGGCTATCACTTACCATTTTGCATAAAAACAAAACCCAAACTAACCCGGGTGGCATCACAATACACAAAAAATCCATCCAACCCTTTCAGTGGAGACAAGATGCGAGCAGACACAAGCTTATACTTCAAGGTTCAGAAACTCCTTTCACACTCATCAGTTCGCAGAAACTTAGTCTTCTTTTAGGTCAACTTAGTCATGTGAGAAACAATTGAAGAGAACCCATTCACAAACCTCTAATAGTAACCAACTAAGCCCAAGAAGCTTCTAATGTCCGATGGAGTCAATGGTTTAGGCCAACGTCTAATCACATCTGTCTTCTTAGGATCTACCTTAATACCATCCCCCGACCCCAATTGACCAAGAAAAGCAACCACCTTCAACCAAAATTCACATTTTTCATACTTTGCATATAACTTCTCCTCCCTCAATCTCTATAGCACTACCCTCGAATGAGCCACTTCCGCCTCGTCACTATGACAATAGATCAATATATCATCGATAAAACCACAATAACCAAATCAAAGAAGGGTTTAAAGACCCTATTAATGAGATCCCTAGAGATAGTCAGTGCATTGGTCAACCCAAAATACATAACCACAAATTCATAATGCCCATACCTAGTCCGGAAGGCTGTCTTGGGAATGTCACACTTCTTTAGCTTTAATTAATGATACCAGGGCCAAAGATCAATCTTAGAGAAGTGACTAGCCCCTTGAAGTTGGTCAAACAAATCATCAATTCTTTGGAGAGGGTACTTATTCTTTATTGTGACTCTATTATGTTGCCGGTAGTCAATACACATTCTAAGAGACCCATCGTTTTTCTTTACAAAAAACACCGTGCATCCCAAGATGATTGGAAAGGCCTAATAAAACCCTTCTCCAATAAATCTCTCAATTGCTCCTTCATCCTTTAACTCCACTGGGGCCATACGGTAAAGGAAAATGGAAATGGGTTGAGTGTAGGGAAGGAGGTCTATACCAAAATCTATTTCCCTTATGGGAGGAACACCGTGAAGGTCATTTGGAAAGGCATCAAGGAACTTATTTACCATTGAAAGCGACTCTATAGGCAGGACTTTGGACTCAACATCCCTAACCCTCACAAGATTATAGAGACACCCCTTAGAGATCAACTTTTGGGTTCTAATGTAAGAGATAAACCTACCCTTGACCACTACATCATGACTCTCCTGCTCAAAGATAGTCATTTGGGAATTGGAGCTTGACACTATGAGTTCTACAACTAATAGAGGCATAATATGCATGCAACCAATCAATCCCAAGGACAACATCACAATCAACCATATCAACTCAACAAGATCACAAGGCAATATTTTATGCAAGATGCAAACAGGACAATTTTTATAGACCTTTCTAGGAATAGTAGACGCATCAATTTGAGTAAACACCTCATAAGACTCACATAACAATTCGGGCTCAACTTGAAACTTTTTGGCAACAAAAGGAGTTACAAAAGGAAGGGTGGCACCCAGGTCTATCAATGCATACACATCAAAATCAAAGACTTTTAACATATCGATGACGATATCGGATATCTCATTAACCCCTTGTCTCTCTTGGAGAGCATAAAACCAATTGTGCCTTGGGGCACCACCTTGTTAGCCTCCACTACCCAAGGGAACCGCATTAGCACCGCGGCATTAAGGAAGAACATCCTTACCCTTGTTGTGATTTCGTGCACAATGAATTATCTTGTGGCCTACTTCCCCACAACCAAAACAAGCATTGGCATCCCTCAAGCATGGGCTAGCATGACCCCTACCACACTTTGGATACACGAGTCTAAGCATCATATCACCACTCTCTTGGGCCTTGGGTAGTCATTGGAAAATCTTCCACTTGGAGTATGAGAAGGCCCTTGGCTTAGGTAAAATCGGCCACCCTACTAACTCTGGAACTTACCATCAAAATAGGCCCTCTTAGCCTTATGATCCCTTTGCTTCCTCAAATTTCTCCCCCTTAATTTGTTCAACATAAGTCATCAAGAGGGACAAATCCATGTCATTAATCAACATGGCAGTACGACATTCTTCACTCACCAAATTAGATACACCCATCACAAACTTATTTATTCTAGATTTCGAGTCAGAAACCAAGTGTGAAGCGTATTTTGAGAGTTGGTTTAACTTGAGGGCATACTCCCTCACACTAATAGACCCTTGCTTCAAATTCATGAACTCTATCATTTTGGCCTCCCTAAGCTAAAGAAGGAAGAATCAATTGAGGAGAGCCATCTTAAAATCCTCCCATGGAACTACATTGTTGTTCCCTTTCTCCTCCTTCCGTTGAGTGTAAAATATTTGGGCCAACCCCTTGAGTTGGTAAGCCACCAACTCCGCCGGCTCCTCCAACCTCACAATCATGATAGCTAACACTTTGTGAACCTCATCAATAAATTCTTGAGTGTCCTGATTCACCTTAGATCAATTGAACTTCGGTGAATTCATCCCCATAAAGTCCCTTACCCAAGATGACAGAGTAGGAGCATGAGGGGCTTGGGCCCCTTGGTTGGCTTGATTAGCCACAACTTAAGCTAGCAAAGTTGAGCATCCCGGAGCTCAACATGAGCTGGTTGTTCCTTGGGTGTGTTAGCTCTTCTTCCTATTGTGTTAGGTATGATTTAGTATAGCAAAGGACAATCAGTAGGGAGAAAAATCTTACCTTAACTTCTATAGCACGAATGGATTAAGATAAAGGATGATCAAGTGGGGCTCCGGTTCCTCCATGGTAATATCATGTAGGCATGGAGTGTGCATTAGTACGCTTGAATGTACTAAGTATGTAGGATGAAATGCAACAAGAAATAGGCCAACATATTCAAAATGGATAATCACAAGCAATGGATAAGCATAATATCAATATGGCATGCATGATCAATGCTTGAAGTAAAATATGCTTGTAATTTATATAACTTGTATAGAACATAATACATGCGTGGGAAGGGAGAATAATCATAGACCAAACATGTATAGAAGATAATACATATGTGGGAAGGGACCGTAATCATAAAACAAGCAACTACTACTTAGAATCCAAGGCATGTCACCCCTTTGGAAGATGATTGAGGTATCCACCCCTCAGTATGGTGGTATGTGCATGTCATCACCCAACGAGGAGGTCAAGGTAACTACCCTCAACATGGTAGTATGGGTATGTCATCCCCCAACAAGGTGGTCAAGGTATCTACCCCTTAATATGGTAGTATAGGCATGTCACCGCCCAACAAGGCGGTCGAGGTATCTATCCCTAAATATGGTAGTATGGGCATGTCATCCCCCAACAAGTTGGTCTAAGTATCTACCCCTAAATGTGGTAGTACGAGCATGTCACCCCCCAACAAGTTGGTCGAGGCATGTCACCCCCACAACAAAGGGATTAGGCATGTCACCCCCCAATAAGGCGTGGTCAACTTGAAACACTATAGATACTTTTCATGAATTCAATGCAAACATGCAAGCCCTTAATCATCATAAAGTCACTTGACTTATAAACCATGTAATAGACCATTAATAACTTGAGAATCCTTTTCATGACATTTTATCAAACACTTGTGAGTGTGCAATGCTAGTTCAAAATCATGTAATTCAAGAGTGCAATAATATGAGAAAACATAATGTAAATTAGCCCACCAATATATAGTAAAACCCTCATGTAAGATACCTTGAAATCCATCATCAAATCTCATAATAGATCATAGTTTCATAGCTCAAAACATGCGTAGTCTTAATAGACAAAATCAATTTATAGTATAAGCTTGAAATAGATAGACATGCATAATCAATTAACATTTCATAAAACCCCAACATAAATTATACTCATAATCCATAATAAAAGATACCCATAGATATTACAACTTGAAAACATGCAATTTTCATAAAAAGGATTATTGGGCTCTAGGGTTGAAAGAACCCAATGGATGAAACCACATACCTCGAACTTGAGTTTTCTTGAGTTGAGCTTGAAGAGTACTTAGGGTTGAAGAGAATCCTTGAATTCCAAAGCTAGGCTTTAAACCCTTGATATTTTAATGAGATATTTGGTTAAGTCTTAGCGAGGATTTTGAAAGGGTTTTGAGTAATATAGAGTTGAAAATGGCTAAGTATAGGTATTTTTACACATAAGTAGGCATGGGGCTATGACCCCAATGACTTTGGGCCAAAATAAGAAATTAAGAAAAAATCAACACTGATCTGTGTCTGGTCCGCGATGCGGATTCATCGCAAAGGAAAGAATTACACTGATCCGCATTCAGTCCAGTTTGTGGTTTGGTCGCAGATGCACACTGGATAAGAAAATTTTGCAGCAGTTGTTTTTCTCTACGGGTCCTCTAAAATTGGGGTTATACCCATTTGCCACTCAATTTTGCCCCCTGATCAATAATATAAAGTCAAATTTTCGATATCACACACATATTTTGAGATATATGGAAATTACGATTAGGGGCATTTTTGAAGTGCATTTTTGGAGGAGTTTCACACGAGAAATCCAAACTCGTCACCAAGAATCACAAGATTGAAATTAAAATTCAAAGTAGAGTTTTACAAGTGCTTCTCAAGCTCTCTACTCTTCTATAATGTTTTTAACATTCTCTTTGAAAAATAACATAAAAAATCTATTTATAGTCTTTAAAATACAATACAAAAATTGATTAGGAGAACTGGGTCGGCAGACTCTGCGGTAGCTTCTACCGGTTGTATAATGTTTTACTGCCCGTAGCAGGGATTTCATGGATTACTTCTTCAAATTTGGAGCTAACTTTTTTGGAACCCTTCTACAGCCGGTATAGTGTTCTATGACCCATAGGGGATTTCATCTTATGACTTTTCAGTAACTCCCCACTTTTTGATCATCAAGGCATGACACCAAGTCTACAATTCATAAAATCTTCTATGGCTCGCTTGCATGTTCGTAGACTAAACTTCAAATATCACCCTTCATTGAAATTTTACACGAAACCAGATCTATGGCCCATATAATTCTCTACGGCCCTTAAAAAGGTCTCGTGGAACTTCTGCTTCAGTAAAATCTGCACACTTAGCCCAAAAATTATGCTAACCCTATAATCCTACAAAACAAACATAAAACAGATCAAAAGTAGATCGCTTTGAGAACACACAAAATTCCAAGTTTTAAGCATCAAAAGTGTTGTATTTTGACTGTAAATCAATACCCTCAACTTAAAATTGTTGCTTGCTTCAAGCGACAGACTCAATCAACATAGGTAGCACAGTAACATACAGACCTCAATCTAATGACATATATCACATCAAACTCAAGTGTAGATACCCACACCACTTAAAAAATACATCAGATAGCTATCAAGCAAATTCGTACAACTCAACATATGTGACAGTGCACTTATAACAAGTAAGGTTATTATCAACAAGCCACAATCACTATGTTGTTCCATTTCAACAGTGCGATGCAAGTTCCCCCATATAAAGAAGTCCCATATCTCTCTCATGATGATTTTTGCAGATGCAATCTGGGCACTATACAAAATCACTCACTCTCAAAGAAGACATTCAAATACCATGCTCAATACTATATGCTTGCCCCTATAATCATGACTATGACCTTTGACTACTTGGACTAGGATCACTTTAGGAGTTTTTTAGATTTTAACATAGGCTCAAGGGTTTTTGGTATGATATTTTTAGAACATAGGGACTAAAAACCCTCTTTGACATTGTGATTTTTCACACTTTTTCCCTACTAACACTGTTATATTTTACCTCATTCTCCTTTTCTCCTATTTCAAGTTTTTCTGGGTGCTTTATTCTCATTTTTCAGATTTTTGTCTTTTTAATTTTACATCATTTTTCTTTTTTAGCTAATTGATTAGGCGTCACTCATTTTTCTTGCATCCAACACACATTTGTTTCTTCTTTTCCATGTATCACTAGTTTGCCCCTTCATTTTGGGTCTACCCTTATACCAGCCACCCTCAACATAGGCTTTTGGCCTCAGTCAAGGTGCATAATGTTCAAGGAAGGGATAGGGACAATTTTAGCATTTTACAACTAATAAAGCTAGGTAACTTAGGTTTTTACAAAGAAAAGATACATGTAAGGCTCAAACATTCAGATCAAGGGATATTTCACACATTTGGTTGGACTTTTAGGCTAAGTGGACTATTATGAGCAACGACCTAAGGTTTTTTCCTAACCAACTAACCTACAGTCCAAGTCAGAGTAATATGACATGTTCTGAATTGTAACACATTGTATGAATTTAGCAAAGTAAGTTCACACTCGCATGAACACTGATTACATATCAATAAAGACTGTCAGATCATGTTTTTCATCTCAATGTTATCCTCACTTTATCAAAACAAGCACTATCATCAATCAAACATGCATGGTTTCTTTCTAGACTAACTAATAAAATTTTTTGTGGATATTATTTTTCAACAAAAACATATATATGCCATAGATATTAGTACTAGATGCTCCCAATACTACCTACACTTCCTCAACGTGTCGATTCAATACAATTAAATATCCATGGGAAAAAAGAACTTGGGCCATAAAACCCCCAAGATTCAAAATTTGGGATATTTATAGGCGAAGGTTACTCAGACTTCACTGAGGCCTATAACTACCCACACCCTATAAAAAATGAGGTGTATTGTCCTTAATGCACATCAAAAAACAAAATAAAGCATAGGGGTCAAAAACAAACATACTTGGGCACCTAAGCGCATGTAATCTCAATGCATCTGGATCATCATCAAGGTAGGGCCTCTTCTTGAGAGAACTATGTAATGGCTCCTCAGGAGCGAACAAATCCACCATTGTCACCGGGGGTGTAGTTTGTGAGAATGCCACCAGTGAGGGCAAAGCTGCAGTCATGTCGGCCCGGAGCTACTAGATCTTTATTTGTAGGGCCGTCATATTTACTAATCGTGTTGCACTCAGTCTCTGCAGGACCTGTAACTCAAAAGCATATATGTGGGCATTCACGTCTCTAAGTCGATCCTGAATAGTAGCAACCATGAATGCCTATATGTGTCCCTTGGACTCTGTAATAGCCTAGAAAACCCAAGGCCTGATTTACTAAAGTAATTGAGTCAACTAAGACTCTATGGGCCAGAAACAACCCCAAAAAGTACTCAAAAATATGCCTCGGAAGTGCCCATAATCGTAATTTTTATATATGTCAAAATCAGTGCGTGATATCAAAAATCTGACTTCATATTCTTGATCAGGGACTAAATTGAGTGGGAATTGGGTTTAACCTCAATTTTAGAGCAACCGTGATGAAATTTAATTTCGCCAAAATTTCATATTACTGTGAGGATAAGCGTTCTCTCCATGATGCAGAGCTGTTGCGGAGATGTGTTATTTTGTTGTCAGTTTTCTGTTTCAGTCCAAGGCTTTGGGATCTTGGGCCTAACCTTTCCTATGTGTAAAAATACCTATACTTAGCCATATTTCACATTCATATCATACAATACATTCTTCAATACTCTCTCAAACACTTAGAAAATTTTTTTACTCAAAATCAAGGGTTCCAAAATCATTTTGAATCTTAAGGATTTCACTCAAGCTTCAAGTCTCCATTTCCGATCTTCATCAAGGAATTCTCCAAAGATAAGGTATATGGGTTTCAACTATTGGGTCCTTTTACCCATGGTGCCCAAGCTTCCTTTCCACCTAAATTACTAGTTTCTAAGTTGATTTTTACTTATGGGTTTTCTATTTAGAATTTGATTATGAACTACATTAGGGTTTTGTAAAAGTGTGACTGTTTAACCATGTTTTAAGCTATGAATCTTATATCTACCTTGCGATTTGATGAAGGGTCTTGAAGTATGTTGTATGAGGGTAGTACCAAGTGTTAGTGGGTGGTTTTACATTGAATTTACTTTCATAATTTCACTCTTCAATTGCATGGTTTTACACTAGCATTGCATACCTACCAAGTGTTTGGTGAAATATCTGGTTAATAAATCTTGTGTTGTTAAAGGACTAATGCTTGCATATAAGTTATGTGACCTTATGATGGTGAAAGGATGTTATGTGTGTGTTGATTCTATGGGAAGTATCTATTGTATTGTGAGTTCACCATAGAAAATTGAGGGGTGATGCCTCAATCACCTTGGATGGGGTGGTAAGCCATCAACGAATTGAGGGGTCGGTACCTCAATCTTCTTTGATGGGGGTGGTAAGCCATAAACCAATTAAGTGGTTGGCACCTCAATCATCTCGGATGGGGGTGGTAAACCATCAACCAATTAAGGGGTTGGTACCTCAATCACTTTGGATGGGGTTAGTAAGCCATCAACCAATTGAGTGATTGGTACATTAATCACTTTCGATGGAGGGTGGTCATGTCCATCAACCAATTAAGGTGTTGGTACTTCAATCAGTTCTAAGGGGCAGTCTACCTTATATTCTAAGTACTAAGTTACTTGGTCTATGATGATGGTCTATTCCTACATATGTAATATTATTTATGCATAAGCGTGTTTACCTCAAGTATCATTCATGCATGCCATATTGTTATATGTTCATCAATTGCCTAATTATGCATTTTGACTATGTTTTCCATCTATTGTTACGTTGAATCCTACCTACTTAGTACATTCAAACATACTAACCCATAATCTTTGCCTACATGATGTTACCATGTTGGAATTGATGCCCCACTTGATCATCCTCCTCCTCTACGTGGCTAGTGCGATATCTCTCAAAGCGAGTTGGTGAGTCCTCAACTCTGAGGACATACTTCTCTTGGTTTATGCAATGTATATATTCTATCTTCTTATTGTATGCTTTGACTATGAGGGTGCATCCGATTGCTTGTCTTTGCCCCCGCTAAGTTCTATGTTAAGAATTGTTGTTGAACAAGTTATGTAATGATGTTATGAGCCTTGACTCTATTTGAATCTATAATGTTTTATGTTAATAAAGATATCGCTTATCCCCGTATTCCCTCTCTACTATCTCTTATCGTTATTCTATTGCTTTTGCAACCAAGGATGTATAATGATATGTTAAAAGGCTTAATTTGGGTCTCTTTGGGTTCCCCATTCGCCGTGTCACATCTAGGCCCTAGGCTTGGGTCATGAAAAACTTGGTATCAGAGAACTATATTGTTAATTGTCCTCGGAATCTAACACACCTCGTTAATTAGAGTCTTATCCATGGTTGTGTTGTGCACTGCAACTACGAGTAAGAGGCTATGAGATGTTTTCGGAAATATTTTCCTTCTTCTTACTCTCTGTCGTTCTATAGAAGTTACGACAATGTTTTCCCCCAATTGATTGTCCTTTTCTATGCTAGATCATGTCTAACACGAAAGGAAGAAGAGCCCGCATACCTGAGGACCAATCGGCTCATGGTGAGCTCCAAAATGCTCTCACTTTGCTAGCTCAAGTTGTGGCTAACAAATAGAACCAATCCAAGCCCCTCATGCTCCTGATTTGGCATCTCTGGTGAGAGGTCGGAACAGAAGGCAGAGTTGGCGACTGACCAACTCAAGGGTGTGTCCAAAATATGGTACACTCAATGGAAGGAGGAGAAGGGAAACAACAATGCGTTTCTATGGGAGGAGTTTAAGGTGGCTTTTCTCAACCAGTTCTTCCCTCTTAAGCTTAGGGAGGCCAAAATGGTGGAGTTCATGAATTTGAAGCAAGGATCCATGAGTGTGAGGGAGTATTCCCTCAAGTTTAACCAACTCTCTAAATATGGTCCATACTTGGTTGCCAACCTAAGGTCTAGAATGAACATGTTCGTGATTGGTGTATTCGACTTGGTGAGTGAGGAGTGCCGGTTTGCTATGTCGATTAGGGACATGGATTTGTCTCGCTTGATGACTTATGACAAACAAATGAAGGGGAAAAGTTGAGGAAGAGAAGGGGTTATGAGGCTAAGAAGGCTTATTTTGATGGTAAGTTCCAAAGTTTCCGTGGTGGCCGGTTTCATTAAGAACAAGGGCCTTCACATGCTTCTAGTGGGAGGTTTGCCAATGACTTCCCAGGGCCCCAAGAGGGTGGAGGTGTGATGCCTAGACTCGTATCTCCAAAGTGTAGTAGGGGTCACGGTGGCCCATACTTGAGGGATACCAATGCTTGTTTTGGTTGTGGGAAAGTAGGCCACAAGATGATTGATTGTCCACAAAATTGTGACAAGGGTAAAGATGTTTGTCCTCAAGTCTGGTGTGCTGATACGGTTCCTTTGGGTAGAGGAGACCAACAAGGTGGTGCCCTAAGGACAATTAGTTTTATGCTCTCTATGTGAGGCAAGGGGTTGATGAGGTCCCCGATGTCGTCACCAGTATGATAAAAGTGTTTGATTTTGATGTGTATACGTTGATACATCCAGGTGCCACTCTTTCTTTTGTTACTCCTCTTATTGCCAAAAAGTTTCTGTTGATCCTGAATTGTTATGTGAGTCTTATGAGGTGTCTACTCCCATTGGTGCAACTATTGTTGCTAGAAAGGTCTATAGAAATTGTTCCATTTGCATCTTGCATAAAATGTACATTGTTGTATATCTGTTGTTGGTAGTTATTCTTGTTTACTTGTATATTTGCTAGATTGTATTTTTTTTATTGTTTTGGATCTTTGTAGCTTAGAGAGTTAATAGTTCTTAGTTTAATGGCGTCAAGATCTCATGGTGGAATAAGGTCATGTCATCAGTTGGGGTCAGGGGTTAGGGGTAAGGGTGGTAAGAGATGCACGGGTTTATGCAAGTTAAGGATAGCATCGTGGAATATAGGGCCACTAACAGGGAAGTCCAAAGAATTAGTAAAATGTTTTAAAAGGAGACATATTAATATAGCATGTGTCCAGGAGACCAAATGTGTAGGCACCAAAGCATGGGACGTGGATTGGTTTAAGCTGTGGTACTTGGCTGGTTCTAGGGACAGAAATTATGTAAGTATCCTAGTAGATGAGAATCTTAGGGAGTATATGGTTAAGGTTAATAGGTTTAATGATAGGATGATGTTTATCAAACTCGTGGTTGGTAGACATGTGGTAAACATAGTTAGTGCTTATGCGCCCCAAGTGGGCCTAGATAAGGAAGTCAAAAGGCTCTTTTGGGAGGATCTGAATGAGGTTGTACGAGGCATACCGGAGACAGAAAAAATTTTCATTGGGGGTGAATTTAATGGGTGTATCAGGGTAACTACTAGCGGGTTTGAAGATGTTCATGGAGGCTTTGGTTTTGGGAAGAGGAATGGAAGTGGGACGTCTCTCTTAGACTTTGCCAAAGCCTTCGAGTTAGTGATTGCTAACTTGTGTTTCCCAAAGAGGGAAAAACACTTGATTACCTTCCGTAGTACGGTAGCTAAGACTCAGATAGATTACCTACTTCTCCGAAAGGGTGACAGAAGCTTATGTAAGAATTGCAAGGTTATTCCGAGTGAAAATGTTTCCACTCAGCATAGGCTTTTAGTGGCAGATGTGGAGATCAAGAGAGAAAAAAAGAAGAAGGTTATGTATGCCCAACCTAGGATTAAATGGGGAGGCCTTACCCCTGCCCTTTCTCGCAAGATTGAAGAAAAGTTGAGAAACTTAGAGTCGTGGAGTAGCGAAGGTAATGTGAACAGTATGTGGGACGCCACTGCTGGTTACATAAGAAAGGTATCTACCGAGGTACTAGGGGTTTCGAGAGGGATTTTTGGTGGATGTCAGGGCGACTAGTGGTGGAATGATGAAGTCCAGTGTAAAGTGAAAGATTAGAAGGTCGCTTCTAAAGAGTGGATACAGTGTAGGGATGAATATGAAAAATAAAAGCTTAAGGTAATCTATAAGATGACCAAGTTAGAAGCAAAGATGGCGGTGACGAATGCTAAGTCAGCAGCATTTGAGCGCCTTTATGAAGAGTTAAGTGATAAAGACGGGGACAAGAGATTGTATAGACTCGCTAAAGTAAGAGAAAGGAAAGCTCGCGACTTGGAACAAGTGAAGTGCATCAAGGATGAGGAGGGCGAGGTTTTGGTGGATGACATTGCCATTAAATTAACATGGCAAGCTTACTTTCATAAACTTTTAAATGAAAAAGGAGATAGAGATATTAAGTTAGGTAACTTGGCAAACTCCGATAACAATCGTGATTTTGGGTATTCCAGGCAGTACAGAGTTGAAGAGGTAAGACGGGCTATTAGTAGGATGAAGAGGGGGAGGCCAATCGGGCATGATGAGATTCCGGTAGACTTCTGGAAGAACATGGTAAAGGATGGCATTGGGTGGTTGACTAAATTGTTCAATGCTATTATAAAGAATGCCAAGATGCCTGATGAATAGAGGAGGAGTACAATGGTTCCATTGTACAAGAATAAGGGAGATATTCAAAACTATAACAATTACAGGGGTATCAAGT
>JAABOM020058488.1:0-13853 GCA_011800125.2 Solanum clarkiae | reverse complement strand
AGAGGAAACTCTGCCGAAATTCCGGCAGGTTTCCAGGTCGGATAGATTGGGAATTTCAGATTAGTATGTGTCAAGGTGTCCCTATCGGGCACTAATCACGTCCCTGGGTTGGGCTGTGACAAAACCATCCAAATCACGGACCTACAACATCTACCATAGAGAGCCTCAATAGGAGCCACACCAATGCCAGAATGATAGCTACTATTACAGCAAACTCAATCAATGGAAGATGATCATCCCAACTGCCCTTAAACTCCAAAACACAACCTCTAAGCATATTCTCAAGAGTTTGGATAGTTCTTTTGGCTTGACCATCTGTTTGAGGGTTTAAAGGTCGTACTAAGGTTCAGCTTGGTACCAAGACCTCTTTGGAAGGACCTCCAAATGTGAGAAGTGAATTGAGCACCATGATCCGATATGATAGACAATGGCACCCCATGCAATCTAACCAACCCATGAATGTAAAACTTAGCATAATCTTTGGCATCATAATTAGTTTTGACCGATAGAAAATGAGCCAACTTTGTCATTCTATCAACTACAACCTAAATAGAATCAAAAACCTTTCTAATCTTAGGCAACCCAACCACAAAATCCATGTTAATTTCCTCCCACTTCCAAGTAGGAACCTCTTTATCTTGGGTTAGGCCACCTAGCCTTTGATGCCCTGCTTTGACTTGTTCGCAATTATGGCAACCGGACACAAACTTAGCAATGTCTCTCTTCATGCCACCCTATCAAAACACTTCCCTTAAGTCTCTATATATCTTTGTGGAACCGGGGGAATTGAATAAGAAGAATTATGAGCCTCATCAAGAATTCTCTTTCTCAAGTCATCCACACAAGGCACACACAACCTACTTTGGTACCTAAGGGCACCATCTCCCTCTTAGGAGAAAACCTCCACCTTGTCATCTCTCACCAACGCGTTCAATTCTAACAAGGAGGGATCAAAATCTTGCTTTGCTTTTACCTCATCGGCCAAGGAAGATTTTGAACCATCAACAACCACAATACCACCATTATCAACCTCTTCCAACCTAACCCCCAATCTAGCCAACTGATAAACCTCTCTAGCCAACCTTTTGCCCCCATCATCAACATAATCTATACTACCCATAGACACCCTATTCAAACCATTGGCCACAATATTAGCCTTACTGGGGTGATAATGTGCACTTATATCGTAGTCTTTAAGAAGTTATAACCACCTTTATTGTCTCAAGTTGAGGTCTTTTTGAGTGAACATATATTGGAGACTCTTATGATCGGTAAACACATCAACATGCACCCCAAACAAATAATGATGCCAAATTTTCAAAGCGACAGCCACAGCGGCAAATTCAAGATAATAGGTAGGTTCTTTTCATGCACCTTAAGTTGTCTAGAGCCATAAGCTATCGCCTTACCATTTTGCATCAAAACACAACCCAAACCAATCCATGAGGCATCACAATACACTACAAACCCTTCCGGTATAGAAAAGATGAGAGTGGAGACAAGCTTATCCTTCAAGGTTTGGAAACTCTTTTCACATTCATCGGTCAACGCAAATTTAGCCTTCTTTTGAGTCAAATTAGTCATGGGAGAAGCAATAGACGAGAACTCATTCACAACCTCCAGTAGTAACCCACTAAGCCTAAGAAACTTCTAATGTTCGAGGTCAAAGTTCTATGCCAATTACTAATCACTTCGGTCATTTTAGGATCCACCTTAATACCATCCCCTGACACCACATGACCTAGAAGACAACCTCTTTCAACCAAACTTCACATTTCTCATACGTAGCATGCAACTACTCTTCCCTCAATTTTTGTAGCACCACCCTCAGATGACCCACATGCTCCTCCTCACTATAGGAATAGATTAAAATATCATCAAAGAAAACCACCACAAACAAATCAAGGTAAGGTTTAAAGACCCTATTCATAAGATCCATAAAGATAGTCGGTGCATTTTTCAACCCAAAAGACATAACCACAAATTCATAATGCCTATACCTAGTCCAGAAGGTCGTCTAGGGAATATCACACTCCTTCACCTTCACTTGATGATACCCAGATAGAAGATCAATCTTAGATAAGTGACTAGCCCCTTGAAGTTGGTCAAATAGATCACCAATCCTTGGTAGAGGATACTTATTCTTTATGGTGACCCTATAAAGTTATCGGTAGTCAATGCACATTCTAAGAGACCCATCTTTCTTCTTGACAAATAACACTGGTGCATCCCAAGGTGATTGGCTAGGCCTAACAAAATCCTTCTCCAACAAGTCCCTCAATTGTTCCTCTAACTCATTTAACTCCGTCGGGGCCATATGGTAAGGGGGAATATAAATGGATTGAGTATCGGGAAGGAGGTCTATACCAAAGTCTATTTCCCTTTCGGGAGGAACACCAAGAAGACCATTAGGAAAGACATCAAGAGACTCATTTACCACTGGAACCGACTCTAGAGGAAGGACTTTGGATACAACATCCCTAACCCTCATAAGATGATAGAGACACCCCTTAGGAATAAACTTTTGGGCTTTAATGCAATAGATAAACCTACCCTTGACCATCACATCATAACTTACCCACTTAAGGATGGGTTGATTTAGGAATTGGAACTTGACTCTATGGGTTCAATAATTAATAGAGGGATAATAAGCATGCAACCAATCCATCCTAACAATAACATTAAAATCTACCATATCTAACTCAATAAGATCACAAGGCAATATTTTATGCAAGATGCAAGGAGAATTTTTATAGACCTTTCCAGCAAGAATAGATGCACCAATAGGAGTAGACACCTCATAAGGCTCACATAACATTTTTGGCTCAACATGAAAATTTTTGGCAACAAAACGAGTAATAAAAGAAAGAGTGGCACCCGGGTCTATCAATGTATACACATCAAAATCAAAGACTTTTAACCTATCGGTGATTACATCGGGCACCTCATCTACCCCTTGTCTCCCTTGGAGAGCATAGAACCGCTTGTTCCTTGGGGCACCACCTTGTTGGCCTGCTCTCCCCAAAGGAACCACATTTTTATCCCGGCCTTGTGGACGAACATCTCTACCCTTATTTTGATTACGTGGACAATCAATCATCCTGTGGCCTATTTCCCCACAACCATAGCAAGCATTTGTATCCGGCAAGTATAGGCCACTATAACCCTTACCATAATTTGGACACATAATATTAGGTACCACACCACCATTACCTTGGGCCCTTGGGTAGTCATTAGCAAACCTCTCTATTTGGGGCATGTGAAGACCCTTGGCCTTGATGAAACCAATAACCTTTGCAACTTCGGAACTTACCATTAAAACGGGCCCTCTTTGCCTCATTACCCCTTCTCTTTCTCAACTTCTCCCCTTCAATTGTTCACATAAGTCATGAGGCTGGATAAGTCCATGTCACCAATCAACATAGCGGCATGACACTGTTCATTCACCAAATCGAATATGCCCATTACAAACTTATTTATTCTAGACCTTAGGTAGGCAACCAAGTGTGGAGAAAAATTAGAGAGTTGATTGAACTTGAGGGAATACTCCCTCACACTCATAGATCCTTACTTTAAATTCATGAACTCCATCATTTTGGCATCGCTAAGCTCAAAAGGGAAAAATTGGTTGAGGAAATCCACCTTAAACTCCTCCCAAAGGACCACATTGTTGTTCCTCTTCTCCTCCTATCATTGAGTATACCATATTTGGGCCACCCCCTTGAGTTGGTAAAATGCCAACTCCACCTTCTCTTCTGATCTAACACCCAAAATAGACAACACTTTGTACATCTCATCAATAAATTCTTGAGGGTCCTCATCCTCTCTAGATCCATTGAAGTCCAATGGGTTCATCCTAATGCAATCCCTTATCCTAGATGCCGAAGTAGAGCCATGAGGGGCTTAGGCCCCTTAATTGATTTGATTGGTCATCGCTTGAGCTAGCGTGACAATAGCATCCCCGAACTTTTCATGAGCCGGTTGTTCTTCAGGAGTGTGGGTTCTTATTCCTCTTAGGATAGGTATGATCTAGCATAACAAAGAATATTCGTTAGGGGAAAACCTTACCTTAACTTCTACAGCATGACATAGAGTATGAAGAAGGGAAACATTTCCTAAAACGTCTCATAGTCTCTTGCTCATAATCGTAGTACACTTCATAACCATGAACAAGACTCTAATTGATGCGGTGTGTTGCATATCGAGGATAATTAACAACCTTGTGCTATGAAACCAAGTTTGTCATGACCCAAGCATAGGGCCTAGACGTGACATAGTGAATGGGGCAACTGAAGGGACCCTAAATGAGCCTCTTAACATATCATTACATATCCTTGGTTGCGAAAGCATTTGAACAACAATAAGAGAATAAAATAAGGATAAAGGGCTAAGGGAAGTCTTTCATATCACAGAACATCAAAAGGGTCAAAGAGAGTCAAAACTCATAGCATTATTACATAACTTGTCGAACAATACCTCTACACTTAGAATTGAGTGGGGGTCAAGACAACTTTCCAGGCTCACCCTCATAGTCAAAAGCATAAAAATAGATAATAAGAGTCTTTACATAACATGTGAACAAGAGATATCATCCCCAGAGTTGAGGACTCACCAAAGTTGCTTTGAGAAGATAGTACTAGCCACGGGGAGGATGAGGATGATCGTGAGGAGCTCCGGTTCCTACATAGTAATATCATGTAAGCATAGAGTATGCATTAATACCTTTGAATGTACTAAGTGTGTAGGATGCAATACAACATGAGATAGGCAACATAATCAAAATGTATAATCGTAAGCAAGAGATAGTATACTAGCAACAAGGCATGCATGAACAATGCTTGAAGTATAACATGCTTATATAGAATATAATACATATGTAGGAAAAGACTATCATAATATACTAATCAACTTAGTACTTGGAATCCAAGGCATGCCACCCTCTTGGAAGGTGGATAAGGTACACACCCCTCATCTATGGTAGTACGGGATTTCCGCCACTCGACAAGGTAGATGAGGTACATAACCCTCATCTATGGTATGGTTACCTGCAACACTATAGATGTTTTTCATGAATTCAACATATATATATCTTCCTTTCACCATCATAAAGTTATTCAAGTCATAGGTCATGCAATGGATCATTAATAGCTTAAGAATCCTAAACCTGACATTTTATCGAATACTTGGTCTATGTATAATATTAGTGTAAAATCATGCAATTCAAGAGTGAAATCATGCAAGAAAGCTTGAACTAAATCAACCCACCAGCACTTGGTAATAACATCATGCAAAATACATTGAAACCCCTAATGACAACTCATTATAAATATTAGATTCATAGCTCAAGACATGTATAAACAGTCACACCTTTGCAAAACCCTAACATAGTTCATAGTCAAATTCATAATAAGAAGACTCATAAGTAAATCAAATTAGAAACATGCAATTTATGTAAAAAAGAAGTTGGGCACCATGGGTGAGAGGACCTAATTATTGAAACCCACATTCTCAACTTTCGAGAATTCCTTGATGAAGATTGAGATATCGAAGCTTGAATGAATTCCTGAAGATTCGAAATGAGTTTTGAACCCTTCATTTTGAGTGAAATATTTGTCTAAGTGTTTGAGAAGGTTTTGGGGAATGTCTTGTATGATATGAAGGTGAAATATGACTAAGTATAGGTGTTGTTACGCATGTGATAGCTTAGGCCCAAGACCCAGAGGCCTTGAGCCGAACAGGAAATAACTGGCCAAAATTGGGGTTAGATCCATTGCCTACTCAATTTTGTCCTTTGATCACGAATATGAAGTCGATTTTTGACATCACGCATGAATTTTGAGATATATGAAAATTTACAATTATGGGTATTTTTGAGGCACAATTTCGGACAGTTTTTGAGGTCGTTTCATTGAATTTCCCCATTATTCCTTCCAAGACATCACATACAAGATTTAGGAGGATGGGAATCAAAACTCTTCCATGGCCCATGGCCCTAGTATGCCACTTGGTTATCATTTGTAGAAAAAGTAAATAGGGCTAATTTTTTTTTTATAGAGAAAGAGATAGGGGAGGGGGAGTTGGTTGTAACTAGGACTATTCAAATGGTTTATATGATTTATTTTTGAGATAGTTAATCACTTTTCAAATTTATAAGAGGGTAGATGTAATTTAGCACAATGAAGTGAGAGGGCTGAAAAGGAAGCTCAACCTACAGGAAGAGGGTGGTCATTCAGAACTCGTTGGCTTCAGAACAAGTGGTAATGGGGGTGGCTACAAAGGTGCAAAGCAAGGACACCTATTAAATCAGATAACCTTGTGACATATCGTCAAATCTACTCTACCCTAGACTATCATCTTTCTTTCTTGTGATTCATCCATGGTAGATATTTAGTCAACTGCAGTTATGCTTACACCAACAACTCCTACTTTATTGTGTCAAGTGCTAATTCAACTGCAACACTTACTGTAACGAAAAAAGCATGAACTCTTTCTCAAACACTTGCAATGACTTGCCTTTTTCTTACGATATTTAATAAGGTTAGGCTCAATGAAGACAATCCATTTATTCATAATAGTTGTTCAACAACAAAACTCTTTCACTCAAGCTAATATGCCAATTAAGCAAGGTAAATTTTCAATCTATTTGTCAATTCAATTGGGGATAAAACACTACACCCATAGGCTTGGCAGTACGAAAGATTAGAAAAAAGAACTATAACTAGAATTGTCCGCGAGCACTCATGTTCTTTAATGAAATATTTCCATCATTTTTATTGATACTCTTCAATTGCAATTTCTTGTTCAAAAATCAACTGAGTCCCTCATTTTTCATAAAAGAAAAAAAATAATAATGAAGGAATTGAGTTGGTTTATTTTATAGAAACAATTTTTTTTTTAAAAAAACTATTAGTTTCATGCATTTTTTGCAAAATATGGTAGATATTAGTAATTTTTAAATTTATGTATCTAAGTTATAAATTGTGCCAAGTTTGAGGGGCTACTTAGGTATTTAGTTAAGATTATTTCTATGGTCAACATTAAACATGCCCGTAAGGCATTAAAGGATATTATATAAATATACTTCAAATCATAAATCTTCAATTAATAATCTACCTAAAGAGTTAAATGTAGCTTTTCATATAATAAATTAATTTCTTGTGTCTTCTCATTATTTTGTCTGAAGAAGAAAATTCTCAACCATGGAAAAAAAAAACATATAATTCAATGACGGCTCCCTTTAGTGGCTAGACAGAAGAAATTTATGTGATGTTGGTGCATCATAACACAACGTTTAATACTAAGATGGTTAATCCACTTGAGTCCTATAATTATAAAGGTGATATCTCTTAAAAATTTGTATAGATTAAACTTTTTACTTACACTTTTTTATATTTAAATTGTGTGATTTTCTTGTTTATAACTGATTTAACCGATATGATTTTTTTGACGTTGATATCATTTTAGATTTTGTTTGTCTTGTAATGCTAAGATTTCTCTTTCCTTGTGTCTTAACACAATTTTTATGCTTGTTTTTGTTATTTCACTAGATAAAATATGAATTTATGTGATTTTACATAATAAAATTAGATTTTGTATCTTTGGTTCTTACTATAAGCATGTCACGAACTCGCTTAGCTTTGTCCATAGATATGAATACGATTTTCGTGGGGTGTGGGGGTGGGGGTGGGGGAGATAGTTTTATATAAAAATATAGTCATTTAATAAACTTACATATGTGCACTTCGTCTTTTTATAGAAAAGGGGAAAAAAATATTCTTTGACATTAGACCTAGATTGCCGTAGAATTGGAGGAGAAAATTTTTCAAATCCCTGAAAAGTGATTTTGAAGGCATGAATCTTTG
Source organism: Solanum clarkiae (assembly GCA_011800125.2). Lineage (NCBI taxonomy): Eukaryota > Viridiplantae > Streptophyta > Magnoliopsida > Solanales > Solanaceae > Solanum > Solanum clarkiae. The sequence continues at coordinate 5,991 of JAABOM020058488.1, read as the reverse complement.
GTTGCAAATCTATGTATCATCTTTGAAAAAAATAAACTCATTTAGGTAGTCAGAAAACAAATAAAATTAAGGTAATGGGAGGAAAGAACAAGAACAAGAGCAAGCGAAGAACGTGATTAGCACTATTTGTCTTATCATTATCATTTATGATAGTTTTTTTTTGGGGCGGGTTGGGGTGTGGAGTGGGGGCGATCTTTTATTGGATATAAGCAAACGAAGTAAGTACGGTGATTTTCATTAAAAAAATATTTTTTTTACTTTTTTTTCCTTTTTTGTCCCTTTAGCATTCTATAAATTCTTTTTTGTGTGTTTAAGAAAATATTTATTATTGTTATAAATATTTATTTGTTATTTCATCCTTTTGACCACGTACACCTTAAATTTTGAAACATTTTATTTTTCTAATATGAAAGTAATAAATCAAATCTATTCTAATGGATACTCTCCAAATATTATTCTTTTATTTGGGCTCAACCTTAACTATCATTCAATTTATTTTCTCAACATTAATTTGACAAGACAATAGACAATAGACAATTTTCAGAATTTAAAAAAAAATTATAGCTAACAGATTTAGTAGCTAAACCCATCTTTTTTTTTTATGGTCTTTTAAAATAGAAGTATAATTTAAGTGTGTTATTATAGATTTTCCTTATTTTTTAATTTTATAATTACTTTTTCAGTATTCATTATATATTCACTGTCAATGATGTATTAAATCATTTTGACATAAGTTTCTTTGCTTGCTACTTCTGTAGCTACCATGTGGTACACAAGCATAACAAAAGTAACTTTGTAGTACAAACAAAAGTAACTAATTAATTAATAACAACAATGAATAGGTCGAATTCAACTCGACAATAATATTATCATATATGAGACAAGTAATAACACATGAATTTCATATATAACCTTCTATTAATATCTTTATATTCAATTCGATTAGTTATCTTATTTATGTCAAGATATACAAAATATCATTGCTAGGACAATAGATCGATAAGTTAAATGAGAATATTAGAATATATTGATATATCCTTTATGATAACATGTTAAATCTTCTAAACGTATTAGTTTCATATTAATAAAACAAGATTACCTGAAAACTCTTATCCTATTAGCTCATGCTTCAACAGTATTTATCAATATAGTATTTACTTGTTTTTGACAAGTTCTACAATAGATCATTAGTAAAATACTCCTATAGAATCTTTGTTATTCTATATAATACAATTATTTATCTTAAAATAATATTGTGTATAGTTTTTAATGTGAAATTATCTAAAGATTGCACTATCGATTACGATATAAGATGATTAGTATATGCAATTGGATAAATTAAAGTGTATAAATATCACATGAAAAACTGAATTTGATTGAGAAATAAAGAGATCCTAATGATGATAAATGTGTGTATAATATATTTTTTATGTTCTTAACTTACTCTTAAGGTGCATGGATATATGCAGTTACGACAATTAATATGGCTCATACGGCAATGTCAATGCTTTCAAAAGAAAAGAAAAAAATTAATATGATGATAATCAATGTCCATCCACCGGATTTGCTTTGTTTTAAACTCTTGAAACAAGTTGTTGCCTTAGATATTGTCACTCTATGTAAGTATTTGTTTTATCTTCGGCTAACTTTTATAGCGGATAAAGTTAGACATTTTAATTAATACACTGTGTACAAATAAATTATTTCCTATAAAATTCATCATTAAGTTGTTGTTAAATAGTCTAAAGCTACACGAATTTTGTATAACACATCATTAAATAGATCAATGATGAGTTCTTTTGTGTAGCGACATAACTGCGTGTCGCTAAATCGTAATTTTTAGTATACAATAAATAAATAATTATTCTGTTTCATTACAATAATAAAATTCAGTTAATATAGGCAAAAATTAACTACTCACATAATCTTTTTAATGGGTATAACATGGATATATTTTATGATTTTATTATTATGGTGGGTAAAATTAGTAACTTTAATCAAGAAACTATCAAAAAAGATAATTATGAAGTTCATCGCTAAATAGGCCAAACATACCTCACATACTTTTTGATATTCCGTCATTAAATATAATTGGTGCAGATTTTCTATTGTTTAAAAATATAAGTTATCTATTGTTTATCTTACCTTTTTGTTATAATGATATAAAATACTGTTATTTTGTCACAGTCTTACTATTACAATACAAAAAATTTAGTGAATACGCATGAAATTGATTATTTACATAATGTATAATATAATTCATTCCTACTTGCTAGGTTATTATAATAATTATGCAGTTATGTGTTATGAACTCAATGAACTCTTTGTAATGAAGTTAGACAATGGAGCTTGCCTGTGTCTGTAAAAGTCACTTGATAAGGAAGTTGTGAAATAGTTGTGGGAATTTCTATTGATGAAAAAAATGTAAAGGGAGAAAGTGAGAGAAGGACTAGATGCAAGTGGAAATCACATGAAATATGTTGATGATATTGGTAATGAAAATATTGTTGGAGATAACAAAAATTTTGGAGAGAAGAATATATACACTAAGACTGAGGAAAAAGGAATGATATTCACAAGACTGAAAACAATATGATATCAAAAGAAAAATACCAGTTGAGGAGGAATAGTGATAGAGAAGGAAAAAAGGGGATTAACAAAGGAAAAATATAAAGCAGTGCTATTTATGAGATCGTTAAGAAAAATGACTGCACAGAATGGACTGTGGATCGTAGTGCCAAATTCACAAAAGTTGCACAAGAACTTGATGAAGTAACAATTTGAGGAGCAACAAAGGCAGAAAAGGAAAAACAGAGATTAATGAAGGAAAAAGATAGAACAGTGCTATGATATGACTTGTAGTTAGAAGTTTTGTTACAATGACTTTAAGTTCTTAGGTAGTAATTTTGCATTGTTAGTTTTGCTGAGTTATGAATCTTGTCAAACCTGATTGTTGAAAGATTTGTTTTCATAATCTCAAACTCATTTAAAACTGTGTGTGCTAGTTAATTATATTGGGTTATTGATTTTCCCACCAAAAGGTTAGTGTAGGTGTCACTCACAGTCTGTTTGATATCATGACATTAAAAGAACTCATGTTTATGTTTTTGAAAGGAAACCTTAAATAATACTTATGCATTGAATTCAAAATGCCTTCTTTCCGGTTCTCTATGTTTATGATATTTGAAATTGGATTTTATTGTTATTGTACATGATGATTTAATACTAATCACATACTTTTTTTATATTATGTCCTTTAATGAAGTAGATTTCGACACTTGTCTTTAGAGTCGTGGCTAGTATGGTTGCAGTAATTCTAGAGAATAGTTGGTAATTCCTCCTTATTAGGTGACTTCATGGATTGCTTTTAGATATGTTTTTATTTGTTTTCATTCATTTTCTTCATTTAAACTGAAGTAGCTGGGGATCATGTCCCATCAGACTTATCTCTTTATTCTAGATATTAGAGACTTATTTCAAACATTATATATTCAGTCTCATAGATATGTTAAGCTCTTCATTGCAAACTCACATTTTGATATATGATTTAGCTTTCACTTCCATTTTCAAATGATGTTCTTAAATATGTTATGCCAAGGCTTATCTTGGAATCACATATGGTTTCAAGTACCGCGCCTTAGCAAGGATGTAGACTCAAGTCATTACTCATAGTTTTTGTAATCTCTCATATTTTGTCTTAAAGATGTCAGAAAAAAGAAATCTTGCTTCGGCTCCTTAATGGAACCTTCTTATATTTTTCAGAGGAGAAATATCATTTGTGTAGTAATTATGAACAATTAAGCATTTGAAAGTGGTATATACCCCATAATTGTAAATTAAAAGACCTTGCTCTAGCAATTGAAAAGGTTGTATCTTGGGAATTGCTTCCAATTTCTGCTGTTATAGAGCTAGTAAGTCTAAGCATAAATTCAGTTATATAAGCCTGATGTGTTGGATATTGTTAAGGATAACTGCAATGGTAAATTTGATGGGATGAATGTAAATTAGTAATTTCTATTAATGTTTTCAATGAGACTTTAACCTTGAAGTAACTTGAAATATTTTCTTGCAGTCTTTTTCTTCAAATCTATTCAACAATACTTAGTAGTTCATCACTTATTAGATTTATTCAATCTTGTTGAGTTTGTTGACATTGTCATATGATTCCGATTTGCCGATCACATTAGTCAATACCTTGGAATAGTGTAACACCTCAATTTTTTTTAAGCTGAGACTGAATCATCCTTCATATGATATATAATTTAAGTTAATCATTCTTAATTGAGTATAAGTGTTAAATTCAATTCGTTAATGTGGGAATAAAACTGGAGATGATCTAAGGTCACACCAATCCTCTAGTAGGAAGTTAAGCTAGAAAATTTCTTAGCGTTTGAGTTCTAACGTAAAATTTTTTAAAAATTAGATGAACTAGTGACTTTTAGGCTATATATACATGCTAGGATCAATTTCTAAGTACTTAAACTATATTAGATGTGATTTAGAGTCATAAGGGATCCTTTACATCAAGCAAAGTCCAAAGAGTTTCTAGCAACTAAGTTTTCATGAGTTAATAGAAGAGTCAACTTTAAATTACCGTATCTCCTAAGATATAATGAGTTGGTGACCCATAATATATCAAATTGAAGAAATTTGAATTACCTTTTCAACTCATCCAATTTCGCCTTAATCAGAGTTCAGAGTAGAAAGTTATGACCTTTTTAGTGAAGGAGTGCAGAGCTGTCTTAAGGTCACAGCCCGGAGCACGTCGCAGACCTGACACAGACCCTTACTTGATAAGCTATGACATTTTTTTCTTTTTGTTTTGAGAGTACTTTTATTCTAAAACCATTGAGGGTCTATTTAAGGTTCCAAAATGCATAAAACGTCAGTTTTCATAATTAAAAACGTTCTCCTTTGTCCAAAACATAAACGCTCAAGAATCATCAAGAAAGTAATCAAGTTAGGATTAGCTTCCACGATTCCTCCTCAAGGTTAGTTATTCTTCATGAATTTCAAGCCATCCAACTATATTTCTTTATCTATCCACGAATCTCTAATAGAATCTTAAATCATAATGTAGGATTTCAAGAAGACGAATTCAAGAATCCCAAGAAAGGATTTTTTGATTCTTCTTTTACAAGAATGTAGGGTTCTTCATGAAGAACTCTAAAGATTCTAAGTGAAGAATTCAAGAATCAAAGAGAACTCCTTTCGATCAATGTCCTTCCAAGTTCTTTTAACTTTAACAAAACTACCCAGATTGAGGATTTTCTCGGAGAAAGCGAGTATTCATCAAACTTCGATGGTAATATCAACTTTTCAGTTATGTAAGGCTACTCATAGCATTGGACTAACTTCATCCACGTGCTCCACATGTTAATTCTCCGTAACTGAGTTCAAGTAGAGTTTTACCCTAAGTCTTGAATTCTAAACGAGTTAATTCCTCTTCCATTGAGTTAGATATATTTGTGCACTGGGATTGTTATTACTTTTATGTTTATATTGTTGGAATTTTCGTCCATTGGTACTTTCCCATGAATCATAATGAAGTTGATGGTCATGGCCTTCCTATACATTCTTTGATATTGGGATTTATGATTTTTCATGCATTAAATAAGTATTTTGAATAAAGGTTTTGCATGTTCCAGTAAAGATGATGACTTTTCTATGCACTGATAAAAGAGTAATTTAATCTAATATTATATATGCGCTGATGAATGAAGCTAAATGTTTCTACCAAATTGGGATCTTAAGTTGAGATACTACTTTTAATTGTTAAACTAGTTAGGCCCTTGTCACACCCCACCCTGGGGTCGTGACCTGTGCCCGGCAGGGGCACGTAAACACATACCAAACCAAATTTCCTTATAACATAGTCTGGAATTCTACCGAAATTTCGGCAGAGTTTCCTCTGTTTTATTGACTAACCACACCTGCAGTAGCTCCCAGAATATCCAGAAAACATATACACATATATACATAAATATAAAA
>JAABOM020058487.1:0-13853 GCA_011800125.2 Solanum clarkiae | reverse complement strand
CGGAGACGTATAACGCTAAAACGCGACAAAACTCCCTTAAATAGGCTCCAATCCACCCCACCCATTATTTATATACCCACCTACCCTATTTCGTTCTGCCATATAGAATGGCCCCTGCGGAGTCACAGGAGTCAAAGGAGTAGTTGAGAGATTTGCTAGAGAAGGGATTTATTAGGCCAAGTGTCTCTCTATTGGGTGCTTCAGTCTTGTTCATGTGAAGAAGGATGGTTCCCTTGGAATGTGTATTAGCTACCGCCAGTTGAATAAGGAGACAATCAAGAACACGTACCCCTTTCCAAGGATTGACAACTTATTTCACCAACTTTAGGGTGCATCTATTTTCTCAAAGATAGACCTATGATCAGGCAATCAACAGTTCAAAGTGAGAGAATGTGACATCCTGAAAATGACTTTTAGAACTCGATACTTCAACTTCTTGGTGATGTCCTTTGGGTTGACAAACGCACCTAAAACCTTCATGGACTTGATTAACAAAGTATTCTTAAGTATCTTGACATGTTCATGATCGTGTTAATTGATGATATTCTGGTATATTCTAGAGATAAGGAGGTACATGCTAATCACCTTAGAATCACTTTGCAGACGTTCAAGGATAATGAGTTTTATACAAATTTTTCAAAGTGTGAGTGTTTGCTCAAATCTATGGCATTCTTGGGCCATATAGTTTCAGGAGATGACATTCTAATGAATGCCCAAAAGATTGAGGCAGTTAAGAATTGGCCTACGCCATTCTCTCTGCCAGCTATAAGGTGATTTTTGCGATTGGCTGGATAATGATCATGCTCAAATAGTACCTCTTACTTTGAGGATAAAATGATCGTTGTCAAATATAAAACCTAACCATAGGTTAGGTTCGAATCCAAAGGGAATATGGGGCTTTGCCACATTGATTCACCAACAATCAATTCAAATATCAAATAAAACTATTCTCATGAGGGGGGGGGGGGAAGCGTTTGCAACAATTGATGGTAAAATAAAACTATACTAATAAGACGTAGAGACAATCAAATTGCAGAGCAACTTGGGAAATTGTGTTTCCCATGAATCGCTAACTTAATCACCCAGGATAACACAACCTAAATTAAGAAATTTCCTGCAGGACGTAACTTAAGTTCTTCCAACCCTTGGGTAAAGGCGAAGGTCAAATTTCACTGTGGCACTTCGCCGACTACCATAGTGTGCCAAATTAACTATTACCCATTGTCCCAGTTAACCTCTCCTTGGTCGAGTTTGGTTGATTAGACAAGAACACATCAATCGAATTCTGTCACCCATTTCCTTTTCCTATTCATCACTACCTTGATGGGGATAATAACACTAGGCGGGTTTAATGTTGGCCACCATTAAACAACACGAAAAAGAAGGAAAATGGATAATACATGCAAATACCCAACTCAAGAAGTGCAAATAATCTAGGTTATTAAGCTGGCTACTCATGGTTCCCACAACCCCAAGTTGTGGGTTTAGTCACTCATAGCTTGGGCACACAAATCAACAATCAAATAGGAAGACATGAATGATTTCTTACCCAAGAAAATTAAAGAACAATGAAGCCATCTTTTAAATTAGAATCATAAGCCTGAATGATGCAATTAGTCTACAAGTGAATCTAAATCCCTGAAATTTGAGTCTCAAAGTAAAACCCTAAAAATTCTCTCTAAAACCCTCCACACAACTACTATGATATGAACAATATTCTAGGAATTATGAAAAAGATCTACAAAACTGCTCTTGAAACTCTAATTTATACTATTTATGCTATTTACAAAAATGTCTTTAAAATAATTAGAAAATATGGTCGGCGTCTGTTAAGACTCGTAGTTACGACTCCTAGGGTGACTTACGAGCCGCAATCGGGCTTTTGTGGTTAGGACTTGGCATTTTGGAATTCACTGCTATAATCCACGTCAACCAGTCTTAGTCTAGTTTACGACTGATAGTGCCTTCTCGTAGTCCAGTCTTGCATTTCTTGGTTAAATTTTAATCAACATTGTTAGTTGCTACAAGACCTCCTTCTACGAGTCATAGAGGGGTCTACTACTCTTATCTTGAACTCTTATGGCAGAACTTCAAATTCTTAAATTTTATTTTTGAACATTGTTAATAGCTACGAGTAGCCCGTACGACTCGTAGCTTAGGCTACAACTCGTAATGGGGCCCGTTGTTTTCCATAATCAACAAACTCTACAGCTTTTCCTAAAATCAAGCCAACCTGTATTATCTACTAAAAGAAACACAAAAACATATAAAAATCATAAAAATCGCATTGAGAACACACAAAATCTCATGTTTTAGGCATCAAATGTGCTGTATTTTGACAGCACATCAACACCCTCAACTTAAAATTGTTGCTTTTCCTAAAGCGATGACTCATTCTAGATAGATAATAAAGAAATACCTAGCAATCAACCCACAGGCATATACCATACTCACATTCAGCTCAACTACCCATAATATCTTTTTCAAAACATGATCATGTAGCTACTAAGCAAACCACAACATATTGACTCATTCAACAATCCAACTATGATAAGTTAAGAAGTATCAACAATCCACTTTCACTGAACAAGACAAATGCTAATCATGCAATTCAAATGCCCTCACTGAAAAGAAGTTTCTTTTAAACACTTAGTATGATTTCAAAAGTTTCTCATGGGACTGTGCAAGAATACTCACCCTTACAAATGAGATTAATGCATGAGGACCAATACCATAGGCTTGCCCATATACTCATAACCTGAACTGTTGACTAATTGGATTAGGATCACTTTAGGACTTTATAGGCTTGTAAAATAAACTCATGGGGCTTTGGTACAACATTTTTGACAATTAGTGACTAAGGGCCAATATTGAACCACACATTTCAACATTTTCACCTTAACAACTCAATCATTCTCAACTTGTTCTCCCTTATTCTTTATTTTCAAGCTTTTCAAGGTATTTTCTCCTTATTTTTAGTTTGTGCCTTATTTTCAAATCCAATTTGCTTTTTCACTCATTCTAAGACATCTTTTTTCTCTTTTTCTCTTACCCGGTACATGACTTTCTACTCTTTCTTTTATTCCCAATTCACCACCTCATTTTTGCTATTATACCACAACATAGGTCACTACTCAACTTAGGCTTTTAGCCTAAGGTGAAGTACAGAATATCCAATCCCCAAACCAGGGCCATTTTTGGTAGCCACTCTCAATTTAGGCTTTTTGCCTCAATCAAGGTTCACAATGTTAAAGGATAGACTAGCACCAATATCAAGGTATTTCATTAGAAAGGGTCAGGCTAGCTAGGTATTAAGAAAGAAAAAGGTACATGTGAGGCTCAAACATTTAGAACACGACATAAATTCTTTCATTGGTTGGTCATTTAGGAAAAAGTGGACTAAATCAAAGAACAAGGTCCTAAGATCTGTTTCTAATCCATACAATCTCTAGCCCAACTCAAAGTAACAAGGAAAGTTCTGAATTAGTACACAATTCATGAATACAACAAAATTAGCTCACATGCATATGGCATTGCATACATAGCCAACAAAGGCTCACAGATCATGTTTCAAGCATCAACTTACCTTCACTTTATCATAGCAAACATTGCCAAATTATTCAAACATGCTTGATCACAAAATAACTACTAATAAACAAACATTTTCTAGGGTACTAGTTTTTCCAAAATTTTTCATAAACCATCAAAACAATGGACATGCCAACAGTTTAATTACTATATACTACAAAAATTATCTACAATATCTAAAACATGTTGGTTCAATAGAAAATAAAATATCCATGAGGCAAAAGAACACAGGAAAGAAAATCTTGGGATCCAAAATTGGGATAGCTATGGACTTAAAAACTACTCAAACTTCACCCTAGTCAATAGCTACCACACTCCACCAAAAATAATGTACTTTATTCTCAAATGTACAAGGTAAAATAAAATAAGAATAGGGAGTCAAAACTCAAACATTAAATGGTGTGTAAGCACCAGTCTCTCGCTGTCCCTGAGCATCTCCCTCCTGCAGGGTAGTCTGTGCTACATCCATGCTAGATGAGCTAATGCCCTGCAATCGATCAAGCTCCTGCGCTCACCTCAGCTCCTCTTCTTCTCTCGATGTCTGTAATATGAGCCTAGTTATCTCCTCATCCAGCTCATCATCACCCTTAGAGGTCTTCTACTACTGGTGCTCCTCCTCTATATCTGCATCTTCCATAGGTCTCTTTCCTGGAACATATGGTGGTTGTTCCTCCACAAACATATCAGATGGCATCTCATCCACAGGTGTAGACCCAAGAACAGTGATCGGAGCAGCTAGTGATGTAATCAAGTCAGCCTTGAACTTCGTCAACTCTTGATGAAAAGCTAACAGGTTTGTTGGCCAGGCCTCGGTAAGTCTCTTCTACACACTCTCCTCGAAGGCATCAACTTGGGCATCCACTATAGCAATGCGCTAATTAACAACTGAAGTAGTAAATGCCTTGTATCGATCCTCTGACTCCAAAACTATTTTCCAGACTTGTGTCTTAGTCTAACCCATAAGTTGAGCCAACTGAGCCTCAGCCTATGACAATCTCCATACCATAGCTGAAAAGTAATAAAAACACATAATGTCTGTGTGAGCAATCTGTGATGTTGAAGGCTCTGGTGCAGGTGTGGCTGTAGTGGGATCCATCTCAATATCAACTGTCGCAGGCTGCTCTGGTCCCTCATTAGTTGTTGTAGCTGCTGAGTAATAGTGGCGGCAACCATCGAAACCTCACCGAAAGGCTCTAGCATGAATGTTTCGGGCATAGGAGGTTGTGTCTGCTGGATTACCACAGGGTTATCATTAACTTTGATAAGGCTAGGATCCATGATATGGAGGGCTACCACTAGAGGTTCCAACTGAAGTAATACCTCCACCTTCTCTACACATAACCTATGTATAAGAATAGGGAATGGCATGCATGTGGTCCTCCTGAATGCTGATTCATGGATCTGCTTAGCTATCAGGTGCACCAAATCGATGTCGTAGCTAGCTAAGAAGCTGTCTACTAGAACAACTCGCTCCAACGTGAGAACATTATCTGTGAACATGTCTCGGATGTAAGACCTAATCATATCCCACCAAAACTTAGCAGGAAAGGAGAGAGAGGACTTCACTATGGGCTCTGAATGTGTCGTAACCCATGCAGGCTCTAGACAATGCTAAACAATCTGACTCGCCACCCATCTCAGTAGCTCACTCCGCTGGTCCATAGTCTTATAAATAATCGCTTATCTAATCTGCGTAATCCGGTGATCAAACTCAACAGTAAACTGTGGTGCCCTGTATGTAGGACCAAACTACACATGATGGATGGTCTCCATTGATATGTCCACCCATCGACCTCTAACCAATACCTCTCGTAATTTGGGCTTCTCGAGAGGATTTTTCTTCTTTGAAAGATCCTTGAGTATAGTTGTTGCATAGGCCGTAAAGAATTCTCATACCAGGGCTGGACAGTAATGATCTATCTTTTTAATTAACCAGTCAAGACCATGTCATGTCATGGCCTCTTCAACTCTAGGGACATGGTTCAACCATGTATCAATAAGCCAAGGCTCCTCATAGAATGATCGCACTATCTTTCCTTATCCTTTTCTCTGTAGGTTGTCATCATATATCTTCTTTATTCTTTTGACACCCCACCGATGTGTTTGAGGATCCTGTAGTGGTAAAGTGGATGAAGACTGTGCAAACTCCCAACTCTGAGAACCTTCTTTAGAAATAGACTCTATGTATGTACGAGTCATCTATCGTAAACTTCGCTCAAACCCATCCTCACTTCTCTCCTCATTAGACTGGGAGGTACTATCTGCTAGCACTGGCATCTGAGTAGTTTGTACAGCTGCCCTAATTTGAGGCCCTAGTTCCTCTGGTTGTTCATTATCTGAAGATTAGTCAAAAAGCTTCCTTCTAAGGGCTTTGATTATTGTTTTTCTACTCTTAGAAGCCAGTATACCTTAAAATGAGCACAAACAAAGATGATCAACCCCAAAACACTCAACATAATAAAACAAAATCAACATAAAAACACAGGAAAATCAACAATGCATTTGTTGGAAATGGCATGTACAAGAGTTAGGTATGACTCATAGTGAAGACTGCGAGCCATACCGTGGCCTCGTAGTCCATAAGTGCATAAAAATTTTGAACACTAAAACTAGATATGACATGCAGTTACGACTCATAGCCTTGACTACGCGTCATAGACAATCTTGTACAAGGTTTTAGTTTAAAAAATTTAACACAGGCTTAGGTCCATGATACCCCACTATGGTTCATAGAGGGGACTACGACCCGTAGGTGGGTGTGTAAGGTAAGTGTTTAAGGTCTAGAGGTCACTATTATTTCCTTTGAAAGGTAGCTACAACTCGTAGACCCTTCTAGAGTCGTAGAAGACTCCCATAGCAGGGAATAACAGATACCTGAAGTACCTGTCATTTCACCACACAGACTTCAAAAACCATTCCAACTAGAATTAAAGAACATCGAAGCAAGTTTTCATCATTCAAAACATGAGCACAAAATAACCCATACCCTTGTCATGGTATTCCAATAAAAAATCTACCCTATAACCAAAAATATATTAATCAACACAAAGTCAACTGCCACTCCCCCCAATACATTTAAGAATAAACTCATGATATCGTTCTCCAAGACATCCAACAACCGCATTCAACTGCATATATAACAATTTAAGCATGCTAAGAATTTATCAACACATAAATTTTATCAACATCACCCTAACCACCATAACATTATGCTACTACAAATTTACAAAGCAATACAAAATTTCAAACTGGGATTATTCAGTAGATTAACAATCACCAATATAGCATGATATCAAGAATAGTAACAAGGCAAGTCATTCAATCAAAGTAAAACATTATTCATATGGGTTGAAATCCTAGTTCTCTTTCAAATTGCATCAATCCCGTAAATAAATTGCATTGGTCTATAATTCAATCCCAAACTCATTCATACAATTCATGCAAATCAACTCTTGAATATAGAAAATAAGACAAGAAACATACCAGAGTGAATGATGAACTATGATAATTAAAATGATAAGAAAAAGGGGGAAAACCCTAGCAGCCGGTGATACTCGCTGGAATAGCAATTGGTTGCCAAAAATATTGATCGGAGGGGAGTGGGGGAAGGACTAAGGGAAAATTTTTGAGATTCACGTTAAAGATTTCGGGTCGAAATGATTTTGACCCCTTATAAATGTATTGGGTAATTTTTAAAATTTTAACTATGTTGGGTCTATGAAATCCCTACTATGGGTTGTACCTCTGACTAAGGCCCATAGGACTTTGTCTTGTAGGCAACTCAACACTTAAAAAAATTTTGAAATCATACCTCGGCACTACGAACCCCAATTACGACTAGTAGCTTGGACTATGAGTCGTAAAGTTAGCTTGTAGTGTGAGTGCCAACTTCAAGTGATCACTGTTACCCTCTACAAGGCATGACTACGAGTCGTAGGGTGCAATATGGTTCATAAGACTGGTCATAGAGGCTCTTTCAAATGCCATTTTCTTAAATTTTTCACTACATCAAAAATTTGCACAATTGTTTTCTCAAAGTGCAACATCATACCAACATACAATCAATTCAATGTCTAAAAATAAAAATCAACACTCAATCAAAATGCTACCCAAAAATATATCCACAAGTTACCAGTAGAATCAAAAACAAATTAAAGCATTAAAACCTCTTGGGTTGCCTCCCAAGTAGCACTTGATTTAATGTCCCAGCATGACTTAGTCATCTTGAGTCATCAAAATATAGCTCAATAGCCCCACTTCACTTTTGAGTTCATTAGGGTGCTTCGTAGACTGGCAAATGTCGAAAACCACTTCTGTATCATTTACCCTAAACCTGAGCTGACCCGAATCCATATCCACCAGGGCTCTCCCCGTGGCGAAAAATTGTCTTTCCAGAATAATAGGGACCTCAAAGTTGACCTCATAATCAAGTATCACAAAATCCGCTCGGAATATGAGCTTATCCACTTTGACTAGTAAATCGTAGAGGATTCCCTCCGGCTTCTTGATTGTCCTAACCGGTATTAATAACCTCATTCTTGTTGGACTAGGTGAACCTAAGCCAAGTTTTTTAAACACAGCAATAGGCATCAAATTTATACTTTCTCCCAAAACACACAATGCTCTTGCAAATTTAACATCGCTAACGGTACAAGGGATGGTAAATGCACCAAGATCCTCCCTTTTTTGTACTAAAGATTTGGTCGTAATTGCACTATAATGTTGGAGCTCTTGTGAAAGTTCTTCGCTCACCGTGCGCTTTTTTGTCACCAAATCCTTTATATATTTAGCATACCCAGTCATCTTCTCCAATGCTTTATTAAAGGGAGTGTTGATGGATAATTGTTTCAACATGGAGAGGAAGTGCTTGAACTTACCAACCTCATCCTTTTTCTTGAGCCTTTGGGGAAAATTAGGAGGAGGTCTTGGATAGTCTTGTTCTTTTCTTGCTCCTTCACCACACCTCTCACCCCATTGTTAGTCAAACCTTCTTCCTCAACCTTGACTTTGTCATCAACACTCTTTTCATGATCCTCATCAACAACCATCGGCATTAAAGGGCCAATGGTACTTTTTTCACCCCTTGTCATAACTACCATGCAATATCCCTCATTCTTATGTTTTGAACCGTATTTCTCGGCAAGGTACCCTTTTGGCGTTGGTTCAATTGGAGGGACACATGACCAAATTATTATTCCAATTACTTGATGATTACCGAGTGGGACTCTATATTTTGGTTGATACTTAAAATATCTGATTTCATCCTTTTTGAAGTCTCATCTTTGTTTTCCACTTTCTTCAACAATTTTTCAAATATTTCCTTGGTCCTTGAATTGCTAGAATCGGTATCAGGATTATGAGAAGGCACATAAGGACCATTTCTATACCCATTTTTTTACCCTACTTAGCTTTTGGCATCCTATCTCCCTCAAAATAACCACCACAATTATCTCTATACTCACCCTCTCGGTTGTAGTTCCGACCTTAATTTCTGAAATCTTGACGCCGATAGTT
Organism: Solanum clarkiae; assembly: GCA_011800125.2. Taxonomy (NCBI): domain Eukaryota; kingdom Viridiplantae; phylum Streptophyta; class Magnoliopsida; order Solanales; family Solanaceae; genus Solanum; species Solanum clarkiae. The sequence goes on along the minus strand of JAABOM020058487.1, from coordinate 4,751 downwards.
TGGATTGGACCTTTGGGTGTTGTTTTGAAAACCCACCGCTTTATCTCTATCAAAGCAAGCGTCTTCATCATAATATGACTCACCATATATGGGCGCTCTTGGAGGTTGGTGGGCAACCGCGTGAATACTCTCTTGAGTTTGTTTCATTACTAAGTCCACATTCGTTCGGAGTTGAGCAAGTTGTTGTATAATCTCATCAGTGATTTTTACTTGCTCTGAACTAGCACTTACTGCATATGATCTCCTTGTAGCACTTCTCTCCCTTTGTCCTTATGCTCTATTGGTCTTAACTACTTGCTTTATTCTTTTCGCTATCCTTATGAATGGTTAATCTAAGAACATGCCTCCCATGATGGTATTAACACATACTTGATTATTCTCATCAAGGGCTCGATATAAAATTTCCACTAAGGCATCATTTACGATCTTATGATCTGAAACCATTCTCAAATATTCGGCAAACCTCTCCCTTGTTATGCTAATAGAATGACCCAGAAATTGCTCAAAGTTATTGATTTGGTCCTTAGTTTGAGCATTTTGGACCTTCGAAAGTATCTCTCTAATAAGGATATTTGCAATTCTGCCTAACTGGTGATTGAGTTCTATGGGAGTTTTGACAACCATATTGCTGCATTACCAGTAAGAGATAGTTAGAACACATGTAACCCAACAACATCCATAGAAAGATCTTGTATACCTATCAAACTTTTACACACAAAAGCAACATTATGAAAATGAATGTAAACTGAAGCATTTGGAGTAATCCACTTGACACCGTGAACTTAGTGTCGGCTGGTAGCAGTGGCAACACTATAGCACCTACGACATCCATTTCCATAGGTTCAACTGATATTGATTCCAACCATATGCGTTCTTGTTGAAATATCTATGGTGTGGTCAATTTTCCCTTGGTGGTGGATTCTCCTCTCTACCTACATCATCATCATTTTGATCCATGGCGTCATTTACCACAATATCCACATTTTCTTGGGCCATTCTCATTGCAACACGTCAGATCTTAAGATTAATTGGAGCTAAGTGTCCACCTTGGCTCCTTCAATTGCGCATACACCCAGTATATCCTAAAAAAGAAACTAAACAACAAAAACAAAAACAAAATTATTACAATAGAATTAAAAATCAACACTTGAATTAACTACTAGTGAATTCTAGTCAAAACCTCATCGTATTCCCCGGCAACGACGCCATTAGTTTTGATCATGCTCAAATAGTACCTCTCACTTTGAGGATAAAATGGTCGTTGTCAAATATAAAACCTAATTATAAGATAGGGTTAAATACCAAGGGAATATACCTCTATTCTTAAGAGGGTAGGGGGGGTTTGCAATGGTTTATAGTAAAATAAAACTATACTAATAGGATGTAGAGACAATCAAATTGAGAGAAACTTAAGAAATTGTGTTTCCCATAATTCACTAACTCAATCACCTCGGATAACACAACCTAAGTTAGGACATTGCATGCAGGACTATAACTTAAGTTCTTTGCAATCCTTGGGCAAAATCAAAGATCGAATTTCACTATGGCACTTGGTCAACTACCATAGTGTGCCAAACTAACTGTTACATATTATCCTAGTCAACCTCTCTTTGGCTGGGTTTTGTTGATTAGATGAGAACACATCTATCGAATTCGATCGCCTATTTCTTTTTCTTATTCATCACTACCTTGATTAGGATCATGACACTAGGCGGGATTTAATGTTAGCCACCATTTAACAATAAGCAAAATGAAGTAAAATGGATAAATACATACAAATACCCAACTCAAGAAGTGCAAATAATCCAGGTATTAAGCTAGCTAATCATGGTTCCCATAACCCCAAGTTGTGGGTTTCGCCACTCATGGCTTGGTCATACAAACCAACAATGAAATAGGAAGACATGGAACATTTCTTACCTAAGCAAATTGAAGAACAATGAAACCCTCTTTGAAATTAGAGTCACAAGCTTGAATGATGCAATTAATCCACAAGTGAATCTAAATTCTCAAATTTGAGTTTCAAAGTAAAACCCCAAAATTCTCTCTAAAACCCTCTCTACAACTACTATGATATGAACAATATTCTAAGAATTATGAGAAAGCTCTACAAAACTGGTTCTAAAATCGTAACTTATACTATTTATATTATTTACACAAAGGTCCTTAAAATAATTTGAACATCTTGTTGGCGTCTGCTATGGCTCGTAGTTACGACTTATAGGGTGACCTACAAGCTATAATCGGGCTTTCATGGTCAGCACTTGATATTTTGGACTTCACTGCTACGATCTACCTCTATGAGTTGTAGTTAGGCTATGACTCGTAGTGCCTTATCATAGGCTACTCTTGCATTTTTTGGTCCAATTTTAATCAACACTGTTAACCGCTACAAGGCCTCCTTCTACGAGTCGTAGAGAGGTCTATGACTCGTACCTTGAGCTCATATGGCTGATCTTCAGTTTCTCAAATTTTATTTTTGAACATTGTTAATTGCTACAAGCAGCACCTCATAGCTTAGGCTACAACTCGTAGTGAGGCCCGTAGTTCTTCAAAATCAACAAAACCTGCAACTTTTTCCAAAATCAAGACAACCTGTATTTTCTGCGAAAATAAACACAAAAACACATAAAAATCATAAAAGTCACATTAAGAATACACAAAATCCCACATTTTGGACATCAAATGTGTTGTGTTTTTACAATACATTAGATACTACCGCAGATATGTTGAAGGTTTTTCTTCCACATTTGCACCATTGACTAGACTGACACAAAAAAGGGATAAGTTTCAATAGTCCGATGAGTGTGAGAGGAGTTTTCAAGAGCTGAACACAAGGTTAACTACTGCCCTCATATTGAACTTTCCTAATGGAACACATGTATTTGTCATCAATTGTGATGTTTCGAGAGTGGGATTGAGATTTTTGTGAATGCAGTGAGGTAAAGTTGTTGCCAATGCTTCTTGATAGCTTAAAGTGCATGAGAAGAATTATCCCACACACAACTTGGAATTGGTAGTGGTACTGTTTATGGTTGTGGAAGTAACAGGTAGGAAAAATAATGATAAGGCTAGTGCAATAAGGTCTAAACATTCAGTGACAGAACATCGTTGAAGGAGTGAATTGCGATACCTGGACAAAATAGTATAAATGCGGAGTGATTATTTAATGGAACTTGCAACTAGCTAGATATTGACTGTGTAAATTGAAAAGCAGAAGCTGATTTTAGCACTAAATAGCTCATGTTTTTCCTATTTTAGGTGAAGAATTTTCAGTTCATGGCTCTTTCTTTTACTAAGTGAAGCTTTCATATGTAAGCATGGATGAAAATGCCAGTAAAAATGCAAGATATTAGGCTGGTGAAACTAAAATTATAAAGGGAACAGTGGTTCTGATGAAGAAAAATTTCTTGGATTTAACTGGTGCCAAGGATGTTGTTGTTGACCAAATTGATGAGATTTTTGAACATCAAGTCTCTCCGCAGCTCGTTAGTGCTGTTACTAATCCCAATTACAGGTAGCATGAAACACTTAACTCTTAGATGGATCATAAGACTTGAATTCTTAGATGGATACTGCATTTTTTCTATTTAATTATAGCTAATAAAGGCAAAGGCTATAGTGGGGACACTGAGCGAAGCCAACACATAATAAATTGACTACAAAATCCCTACTAAAAACACCATACATATATCTTATAGGACCACACTGCCATTACATATGAAGCCAGCTCATAATTAGTTTTCATCTTGTAGGACCACACTTCTATTATAAATGCTTTCCCAACACAATGAATTCTCAAATAAATGTTCTCATGTTTGAGAAGAGCAATGAAGAGAAGAGCAAGAAGAAAAATTAGGTCTTACCTCAACAAGCACAGTCCCAAATGCGAGGAAGAAGGCAACAAGCACAGTCCCAAACTTAGGGTTTTTCTAAGAGAAAAAGGGAAAAGTAGACTTAGAAACATTTAGGGGAAAAGGCGGACTTAGAAAATTAAGGGGAAAAGGCGAAAAAAAGTGAGCGGGTTTTCTGAAATTTTACTGACTTTCGTAAGTCGGTATGTTTTTTAAAAAAAAGATATCAACCTTCGAAAGTCGATATTCTTTTTTAAAAAATAACTCTCATTAATATAAATTGTAGACTTTATAATATCAACCTCTTAAGGTTGATTTGTTTATTAATTGTAAAATAAATATTTTGAAATCATCAATTTCATAAGTCAATAATATTTAGACAAAATAATAATGAGAACATTTCGATCCCTTGAGGTAAAATTTTATTAATTAATGTAAAATTATGTAATGAGTACCAACCTTAAGATACGGATATTCATAAAAATAAACATAGATTTTATATTTACCAATCAATTGAGGTCAAATTTTGAAGATTATTTTCACATATTATTTTACATATACTTTTATTTTTTCAACAAGTTATTATAAACAAATAAATCGTCGATTATTCACGAAGGTTGATATTTATAGAACTTGATTTGATTTGTTAACGAGTATAACAATAGTAATTTACATTTATTACGTCCTACTTATATCAATATATTTCATACTTGAATTCAATTAACGGTGTAGATAAGATCATTTTTAATAAGGGCATTCAACTTCTAAAAAAATATACTTATGAACAAGTAGAAGCATGTAAAACACACACACACACAAAAAAAAAACATATATATGTATGTATATGCAATACACTGCTCGAGAAGTATGTTTTTCCAAAAACAACATACATACATA
>JAABOM020058486.1:0-13854 GCA_011800125.2 Solanum clarkiae | reverse complement strand
AAAATAGAAATTTATTTTTACAAAAATTCAAATTTTAAAATTTTTTACTTTTTATTCCAACCCCTCTCCCCAGATACCCACCCAGCCCCCCTCCTCTAACAAATACCAATAAAATTAAAATTTTATTTTTAAAAAAAATTCAAATTTTGAAATTTTTTGAATTTCTACAAAACTCATTTTCCAGGAAAACATTTTCCTCCATACCAAACACAGTGTATATGTATTCTTAGAAGGTCAAATACTTTGAGTATCTATAAGTATAAGTATCTATTGTGTAATATGAATACCTAATATTTACCCATTGTGTAACTCATTTTTACGTATTTAAAATATGACTCTTAACTCATATTTGATCCATTTTTGTTTGACTCATTTTTGATCGACTCATATCCGACTCAACTTGCTCATTTTCCACACCTATTTCTATTTAATGTCTATGAATGTGTCACGACCCGGACTTAGGGCCTAGCCGTGACCGGCGAATGGGGAACCCGAAGGAACCCCAAACAAGCCTCTTAGTATATCATTACACATCCTTGGTCATGGAAGCAATTAGAATCGAAAATAAGAGATACTAAATAAAGGAGAAAGCAGGACCAAAGGACCTCTTTGATACAATAAACATCACGAAACGAGATAGTCAAGTCTCATAGCATAAATACATAACTTGCCCAACAACACCTCTAAACTTTGATAAGAGTGGGGTCCAAGACAAGCAACCGGGATCACCCTCATTATCAATACATATATCAAAGGAAAGAGTCTTAATACAAATCTTAGGGTAATAGACATTACCCTCGGAATGGAGGACTCACCAACTAGCTTGAATAGATATCTCTAGCCACGTGGAAGATGATGATCAAGTGGGACTCCGGTTCCTACATGGTAATATCATGTAGGCGTAGAGTATACGTTAGTATGTTTAAATGTACTAGGTATGTAGGATGTAATTCCAGCAAGGGATAGGCAACATAATCGAAATGCATAATTATAAGCAAATGATAGGTATAACTTTAATATGACATGCATAATCAATGCTTAAGGTAAAAATTGTTTGTAAATCATGATCAAGGAATGTAAACTCACTATGGGATACATATTCAAAGTCTTTTTACCAACCTTCATGAAATGGGCCAAATGGCCCCCATTCGTCTTACGGTATAACCTTTTTGGAGAGTGTTACCAATACCCCTACCATATAACATAGTCTTTTTGATAGGCAGTATAAGATGTCCCCTACTTTACAATATAGTCTTTTGGGTAGGAGCCGTGATTCATTCTACCTTATGGCATGGCCTTTTCGATAGAATGTCTATTCCTTATGATGTGATCTTTTTGATGGAAACCATTAGTCATTCTATCTTATAGCATGACCTTTTCGGTAGGGTATCCATACCTTACAATATGATCTTTTCGGTAGGAACCATTAGTCATTCTACCTTACGGCATGACCCTTTCTGTAGGATGTCCATACCTTACGATATAATTTTTCCGGTAGGAATCATAGAAATAGCTCATCAAACCATTACATTTCATGTATCAAGGGAGGGCCTTCTCCATTTTCTCAAGAACACAACAAACATGGGAACCCAACAATATACTTGCAATACCATAAGTACTTTTACATAAAAACAACTCATATAAACATTTCTATCATCATCATAAAGTCATTCAACTCATATGCCATGCTTTAGACCTTCAACAACTAAAAAATCCATAACTGGACATTTTATCAAACACTTGGCGGGTGTGTAGTGCTAGTGTAAAACCATGAAATTCAAGAGTGTTATCATGCTAGAAAATACAATGTAAAATCATCAATAGATACTTGGTAACAGCCTCAAGGAATATACATCAAAACCCTTCATCAAATCCCACAATAGATCTTAGCTTTTTAGCTCAAAATATGCTAAAATAATCACAATCATGAAACCTTAACATAGTGTGCAGTGAAATTCATAATAAGTAAGACCCATAAGTAAATCAACTTTAAACATGCAATTCAGGTAAAATGGAAGCTTGGGCACCATGAGCGAAAGGATCCAATGGTTGAAACCCACAAACCTTAGCTTTTGAGAATTTCTCGAAGGAGATTTGAATGGAGAATTGAAGCTTGGATGAATTTCTTAAGATCCGTAAGAGATTTGGAACCTTTGATATTGATAGGAATATGAGTCTAAGTATTTGAGTGAGTATTGGGAAATGTCTTGAATGATATAAAGGTGAAATACGACTAAGTATAGGTATTTTTAAGTACGAGAGGACTTAGGCCCAAGATCAAAAAGTCTTGGACCGAACTTGAAAAAACAACTGGCATAAAAATATACACTGGCGCGTTGCACTAGCAACACGCATTACATTCTGGAAATTGACACTTTAAAATTTCAGATTTTGCTACGTTGCTCTTAAATTTGATTAGACTCATCTCCCACTCAATTTTTCCTCTAAACAACATATGAAGTCGAATTTCTAAAATAACGCATAAATTTTGAGATATATGGAAATTACGATTCTGGACACTTTCTAGACATATTTTTGAGCACTTTTGGGGTCGTTTCAGAATGCTTGTGATGCTTAGATGACTTTAGTGAGGTGCTAATAGGTATCTCATTCGCCTTGTGATAACTAGGCCCATAGGTCGGGTCATTACAAACTTGGTATCAGTGCACAAGGTTTTAAAATATTTCGCAGATGTCTATGCATACCCTATAGCATAGAGTCTCATTCAAGTTGTGAAGCACGCTACTATCTTTCATGAGAGGCTATGAAATGATTTAGGAAAGTTTTCCCTTCTTTCTCATTCAATATTGCGCCTTAGAGTTGAGTAAGGCTTTCCACTAACTAATGATGGGCTTTTTTTTCTTTCTAGATTATGTCAACCCGAAGAACTCCCCACCAACAAGTTACTCCAGAATAAAAGTCCTTCCACTCCAGCAGGACGAACAAGTGTCTCATGCAGAGTTCAGAGCCGCTTTCATGGTGTTGGCCCAAGCATTGGCTAACCAAGCCAATAGTGAGATAGTCATACCTCCCCAGGTACCTACCTCAGCCACCAGAGTCTGTGACTTCATGCGGATGAACCCGCCAAGAGGACCATAAGGAGCTAGCTTAGGTGGAGATCAAAATCTTGGACATTGTGAAATCAACATCTACTCTATACAAGTCCATGATAAGCACATCCGATGTGAGTTAGCCTGAGTCTGCGCAGCCTTTGATTGATCTCTAGAGTAACCGTTAGATGAGGGCATTGACACCCGCATGACCACTTCTTCATCTCTATCACCACCACAGAAGCGTTTATCTGACCAAGGGGAGTCTCAAACTCATTTCTTTCTCTTATGCATAATCTCTATTGTCCTTTGAACATAAAGGGCAATGTTTATTTTTCATGAGGGGGTGAGCATGCAGATTTTCCTATCTTTTAGATGATTATTAATTTATGTTTTTTTTATGAATAGGATGAGACAATGGTGTTTACTTCGATGAGTTGATGAATATGCAAACAATTTTTAACTTTTTGGATTGTAAATAAATTTTAATTCAAGTTGTAATAGAGTACTATTTATTTTGCTATTTGTATGTTTTTTCTTCTCTTTTGAGTTGAATGGATGGATGATTGCAACTGTTGTCCTTGAATTTTGGCAAATCCCATACATATTTGACAAGTCATTCAAATGTTAATATCGTGTCTCTCGTCCTTAACAATTCGAGCATCGATGTTCCACATCTTTGATTCGGATGGTGCCATGGATAAGGAGCATGTACTCATTCACTAATTAGTCTTTTACTGATAAATCAATCTATGCATGGATTTGATGCATCTTGAGTTGACTATGTGAGCAATGAAGCTTGGATATGCGATAATAAAAATTGCAAGTGTGTTTCCATTGTTTAAATACGAATTTATTTTGACAATGTGGGATTAGAAAGTTTGTTGAAATGCATGTTTTGCAACATCTATAACATGCCTGATTTATTTTGACTAGTATCTTGGTTAATTCTGGAATAGGAAAAGACCTTAGGCCTTCTTTGGTTCGACTAAGTCTATTTGATCATAGTGACATCCCTTGACAATGAAACGAATCCTTAGTAAATCCCTTTTGAGCCTTGATCCTTTTGTTTGTAAGCTTGTAACCTTGACTCATGTTTGTGAAAGACAAATCCTTATTGTTCCTTGCCGATTACTCCTTGAGCTTAAAATAAACTGAGTAGTGGCTAAAGGATAAATTAGGGGTGTTAGTAGAAAGACGGGGGTGTCTCCCATGAAAGAGTAAAAAATGGAAAAAAATGAAAGAAAGAAAGTGAGGGGTCTTAGAAATGACTGAAAGCAAGGAAAAAGTGAAAACATTTTTACTTGAGAAAAAAGGTTGAAAAACAAAAGTGTTTTAAAATTGAGGACCCTCAAAAAATTATGATAAAGAGTGCAAAGAGGGGTGAAATTTTGGATGATAAGTCAAAAGCAAAAGCGATATCAAAAGAAGAATAGATGAGGACCAAAAGAACCTTTGAGCCTAGAAAGAACATGTAGAGTTTAAGGAAGGATGGGTCACTACTATCCATATGCTATCCTACCCAACCTTAAACCTACATTACGGTCCTAACAAAGTCCTTTGGGATCTTAGTCTGGAAGAAAGTCAAGTGAACTCCAATTGAGAATAAGGGCAATCCTATGGGTTGAAGCTTATATGCTATTTATCAATTGGGAGAGTGAGAGTTGACGAGATCCTTTAAAAGTAATGTCATAATCTTATGTATTCAAGATCTTCTTTGATGTGAGGGAAAATAGTGATGACTTTAGACATTGATCAACAACTACATGAGCAATTGTGAGTATACCCATATTTTAATTACTCCTTAGTCATCTCTCAAGGTTTCAAAGTTATGTAAATTTTTTGTGGAAGTTTGAGGAGGCATGAAAAAGGTTGAAATGTATGTGTTGCTCCCCATGGCCCTGTTTGCAAGCTTTAAAATTGGATAGATTGATGTTTGATTTTCTTAAGGGCAAGCAAAGGCAGGGGGTATTGATGAATCCATATTTCTTACTTATTTTGGGATATCTTTCAATGAAACATTATCATTAGTGTGTTATTATTTCCAATCTCTAACGAATAAGAATGTGTTATGTTAGGAAATGGGATTAAAAGTGCACAAATAGGCAATATTTGGAAAAATCTTTGAAAGGTAACAAAAGTGCAAAAAGACAGAGAAAAGAGGCATCACTTACACACTCAACAATCTACCAAACACTCAGGGAAATCGCCTAGCATTGTAGCAATCAAGGTTCCAACTCAAGTTAGGAATGCAGTCAAAATGGATACCGCAAATCATATTCGACACACCGTCGAACGGCATAGGAGATCGCCAAAAGTTGCAGCACTCAAATCCCTAAAAACCTGAAAAGAAGGCGATGTGATGGGAAGTTCAGTGAATTGCCGAATTGAATCAGCGGAGTGAAGCGTCATTGCCTAATGTTGCAGAAGAGGAATCCTTGTGACGATGCAGAGGATAGTGGTCAAGTGCATATTTGGTGCATTGCTAGAGTGCTCGGTAATGTTAGGCCTTGACTATCAGATGGAATTTAGCAACATAAACTTTCATATATTTGCACGGAGTATATAAGCAACTTAGAAAGGGAATTGTACATATCATATTAGAACATATTCTTCTTTTTTACTTTACATAGAGAGTAGTATATATAACTTTCCTCTTCGAGTACAAGGGTTGATAGGATTTTCAAGCTTTTGGAAAGAAAAATTGTATTAAATTGGCTTGTGATAATCAACTATTTTCTATTCAATCTTGTTACTCATGACTACAACTACAATGTTTGGTATCAAATCTTTAATTTCTAGCATGTGTGGATAAAACCCCATATTTGGGGTATGCTATTGATATGAAATTTTTTATTTATCCATTGAGTCTTTGATATTTTGACTTTTTTGCAGTTGATTTGAGTGAATTTATAAACATTCCTATGTTTAATCTATAATTTTGAGGTTACAAACTTGCGGTTTACTTTAGATCTCTCATTGTTGCCTTAACCGAAATAATTAGAGTGCGGAATGGATATAATGGCTAGAAATCTCTTGAGGGTTCAGTTGGAGTCCACAACCATGGATTCAATGGCCAAGGTATTAGGGGTTTTGCTGAGGCTTCTTAGGTCTAGCGTGTCCTTGCAGTCCACATATGATATCGTAGTTGAATCATATGAAACACTCATGTATCATAGATAAACATGGGTTACAAGAAACCTAGCCTATTCACTCATTATCAATTCATTTAGGAAAATATTTAGACCTAACTAGTAGATCGATTCCCATATTTGGACATCCCCAGCATTTTCCCTTATTTGTTGATTAAATTGTTAAATAGATATTCTGTAGTTTATTTCTTACTCTTAATTTTGCAACCCCCCGATCCTACAATAGCTTAATCCAATAAGTAACTTTTATATTAAACTATGATTCTCTGTGGGATTCGACCCCAACTTCTCAGTTGGGTGATTACGTTGATGATGACCGCCCCTATTTCCTTTGAGTAGCCGAGTTAAACGACATTAGCCGTGAACCCAGGAGCGATCAACTGCACCTCGAACCTAGGAACAATAAAGCCGAATGGAGTGAAAATCAATTGGGACTCTAACTCAAGAATAATAACATCTTCTAAGCTAGTGTACAAGGATCTATGCCTCTCAAGTCACACTGCGTGTGTATGTAACAATACTAGCTCTATAGCACGCAAGTTTAGGACATCACTAGCCTAAGCATAGTCTAAGGCCCAAGAGAAAGTAGAAACTCATGAGTATGACAGGTGTCAAGAACAATGATAGACAATCTAGCTGGTAAGTATAAAAGTATCCAGAATAACAATAGACAATCTAGATGATTTCCAGCGTACAACACGCACCTCACAAATAGAGTCGCAATTCAGTCACTGGTGATCTAGAATATAATATATGGCACCAGGTAATCAGGAATATAGTATATTCAACAAAATCACAACAACAGATTCTCAATCTATGGTTAGGCATACAACATCCAACCAATCTCCTAAAATATAACATGTTTCCTAGTACCAGACAACCCAAGCAGATAATCAAGTATCCCAATAGTCATAATATAAGTAACAAGTAATTAGAATCACAATAGGTATAACATAAGTTGTAGTATCAGGAAGCCGAGTAGGTCAAGCCAGTATTTAAACAGCTAACTATGTTCACACAAGTAGCACCAATACTCAACTTACCTTAGTCATTTTCTATTTCATCTTTACAATCATTATTAGATATATTTACAACCCATAATGATACCATTATAGTATCAGAGCAATGGTCACAGTCTCATACTAACGAGTAGAACCTTGAACTTAAAAATCCTCAGTCTCTCTTAGGAACTCAACACATAGTGCAGCTCAATCTAAGAGGAAGGAAAGCGTAATCTACCTGAAAGGTGTATCCAAGTGTTTCAAGTCAGTCAACACAGTTTTTGCCCATCTTAATCCCATCTAAATGCAACACAACAGTCAAAATATGAATCCTAACATTCGTATGACTAATTTTTGTCATTTCAAGAAGTGGGGAAAATATGTTAATTGCGAGTAAATTAGGAAAAAATGTGTCCACCACTTGAAATACAAAATCAACCCCTGTAAAATAACCTCTACATCTCCACGAGTCTATAGCCCAAATTTGGGCTTAAAATGAGGCTCAGAACAATGTGACATAGCCCAAAACCACATTACATTTCTTATTGAAAAAGTCATATATACTAAATAGTTTCCTTATCAAATTTCTCAAAAATACAGTCAAACCAACAGAATCCAACCATACCACGATGTAGATCATGGAAAATACTCTAGTTCAGATCAAAATTTCAGTAAATTTCACAAAGAAGTGGAGAAGATATCTTAGTTTGATGTTTGTGACATTTTAAAATGTCATATACAATAAAAATAGTGTTTACCTCAAAAAGCATGCCAGAACTGATATTTGAGGTCCCCAAAACATTCCTCACAAGATTCTACACAATTTAGCATTCTGAATTGCTAAAATCGGAAACAATTTGCCCAAATTGTGATTGTATAAAGTTTTCGCACTTATCTTTCACGAAATTGAACTTTTAAACACTCAACCTCATTGGACTTCACGAACATGGATCTTAGGCTGCCAAGCCTTCGCGAATGTGGGCCTTGCACACTAATGTGGGTGTCCCTCCATGAACGCGAAGGCTTGACTTTCTTCTCCTACATCACCTTTTTCAATTACTTCCTGGGCTGTCCCTAGCCCATTTAGTGTACGATTTTCGCAAACCAACTATGTAACCACCTTGGTTTTGATATTTTGGATCCAACGGTGTAGCCAACATTTTCAATAGAGTTCGTTATAATAAAAAAAGAGTCCCACCTTTTTCTAGCTAATTTTAACTAATAGAACTGAGGGGGTCAAAATGAATGTGAAAGTCACAGTTACCTAACAGAGGATTATTCTAGACCAACCTTAGCATTCTGGAGCTGAACACTCCATCAAAATTTCCATCTAAGAACATTTACTCAGCTTATCATCAAAACTCACTTTTAGCTTCTTTTTGAACTACTTTTACAAATTTCTAGTTAAACTTACACCGTAACCGCTTAGTCTTGAGCCGACCATGCTCCTAGCCTAATTTGGTCATTCTGGAGTTGATGGAACTGTTAGCGTTCTACTTTGAGGTCCGCTACTAAGAATTTACGTAAAAGTTTATTTTATATTTATAACAACCCTTATAACTCAAAAAGCTGTATATTTACCAAATGATTCACCCAATAACTAAACTATTAGTATCAATAAGTCAAAAATGGCTTGAGGTTACTATACAAATACTCAAACTGATAAAGAACTTATGAAAACACATAAATAGCCTGGAGGGTCATTACATGAATGTTTCCCTTAGTCCCATTCTCCACTTTTAATTTCATACTTTGTCATTTAATTACCTATGAATGCTGGATGTATGCTATGATGAGTTGGGTGAGGCATCTCCAGGTTCCTCATTCGTTACATTACAACTAGTCCCTAGGCTTTGGACATAATAGTAGGAGCTACCATTAACCGATATAAACTATGTGAGTTATAACTTCGAGTCCGGATATTGCCCGTACACTAGAGAAAAGGGAAGACTATTTGCCATGGTAGACTCTGTCATTCCTAAGTAGATCGACTAGCCTGCAGAAGGGATCAATCCTCTACTAAAGGGTGATCCTTTCAAAGAAATCAAGCCTCTACCAATAAATAATCCTTCAAATCATATCTTATAGTGAAACACAGTTATGGGAAAATGAAGTTCTACTAACGGTCAGGCCTCAACTAGGGGGTGAGCCTCAATCTCAAGGTCCACCTGGTGCTAAATAAATTCTCAATGGAATAGAAATTATAAGTCATAAGTTGTTAGTCATATCATGTCATTAGAGGAAAAATATCTACTAGTCCATCCATTTCATAGAAATCATAAATATTGAATAGCTCCTCAATTTTATCTTATGTGTAAAGGCTTTTCATCATTACATATTAATGCTCGATTGGGAAACTCCACCATCATTCATACTTGACTTGAATTTCATCACAAAAGCTTACTTCACACCTTTAATGTAACATGCTTGGAAGAATCATCATTGCATGATCATAGTTCATAAAAAAAATCTAGAGTAGAAGCATGGATTCATAGTAAATCAACTTAGAGTCACATAATGTTGATGGATTTGAACATGATCATGTGAAATTGTATCAAATTGAGTTATAATTGAGAGAAGTTATTTAGAAATTCATGAATTTATTACTTGAAATTGGCATGGTGTATGGGACTATGAGATGATTACTTGAATTCATTTAATTTAAACTTAAATCTTGCATATTTATAGTGAATATACTCAATTGGAATCATAATGAAAAGAATTTACCATAAAATTTATAAATCGTAGGTAGACATGTAGAGAAATTACTTGTAATTCATCAAAAATCATATAATTGAGAATAATTCATGCATAATTGGGTTAATAAACATTAGTTGAAACTTAACTCATACAATTGAAGGAGAATTCAACAAATCCATAATGGAAATCATGAGTCCTAAATAGCATTATAGAGAATTTATAAGAAAAATCATCAATTTTGTACAATTGTAACCAATTCATGTTAAAATATATTAATGATCATAAAATAAATCATATTTCCTGAATTTGAATTCAAATTATGAAGACCCATAAGAGTACATACTTGAAATTCACTGAAAAAGTGAAGGATACATTAGGCCCTATGGGTAGAAGGGACCTATGGATGAATATTCATTTACGTAAGAAATCAAAGCCCTAAATTCAAGCTTCCAGTAATGGAAAATTGATCTTGGCCTTGAAATTCTATCTTTGACTTGATGGGGAAGACAACCCCTTTGGAAGAAAAGTTTAGAGAGAAGTAAATTTTTGGTTTTGAGGTAATGAGAGGGAAACTAATTAATTGAATAATATATATTTTATAAATGCTCAAAAATGATTTAGAATAGAATCAAAATATTTTGGAAAGGACCAAAACATCTCTATGATACATCAGGAACTTCTTGAAGGAAAATAAATGCAATCTCCACAAACGACACTCGGTCTGTAAAAAGTTTCATTGCCCATATTTGCATCGTGCAATGTGACTACCTAATAGGGATCTACTAAAATGGATATAACTTTTTACTCTGAAATAAAGATTGGGCAAACTCGGTGGCATTAGAAAGAGGCTTCAGAGATATTTAATTCTATAGGCCATAAAATACCTAAATCATTTTATTCTAGGAGATATGATTATTTAAAGTTGACTCAAGTAAAATCTTTCATCAAAAACCCTACTCGGTAAGAAAGCTTTCAAATCAATTAAGTGCTAAAGTGTTTCTATGACCATACTTCATCTCCAAAACTATTTCTACACTAAAGAAATGATCTTAGTTCCTATTCATAATTAGGAATAACTTTTATGAAAGGCCTTATTGGTCATTTAGTTCCATATGGGCGTTTAGAGATCTCGTCAAAGATACCTTGAACCAAACATTTTCCATGTCTTAGAAACTCACTTTATGATGTCTCCTACCACCCATGGATTGCCATCAGATAGTGGAATCGCTCTGTGGTCTTTAAGTTATAAGTTTCCTCTTTCCTAGTGCATTCATAATATCCCACTACGGACCATGAAGCTTTGAACGGTTCATAGATGGGCCAATCTATTGATACCAAAAGCCCCTTTATCTTTTTGTTTTCTGAAAACTTCTTCTTTCAAACACCAAATTTCTGGCCATCAAACTTTTAGTAACATCCCCTAGTTTAAGAGCCCTGAGAGAAAAAAAGTTGATCTAAAAAATAACTGAGAACCTAGTTCAAAGGACCACTTAGGGCCTGTCAGTTATTCTACGGCCCGTAGGATCAGTTCTTACACATAGAACTTCAAGAAAGGGAAACGTTTCCAAGTGTAGTGTGACCATCGGACTAAGTTATAGCGTGTAGGGTATCTTATGGCTCATAGACAGGTTCATGAGTAGGGCCCTATACATGAATAAAATTTGAAGTTTTCAGGAAGGTGACTTACGAGTTATCAGATGGATCATGAAAAGCAACACAGCCCTTATAAGGTTTCGTGGAACAAGGTCAGGAGTAAGGTGAAAATTTGGTTAAGGGTGGAAGGACTCTACGAGTCCAACTATGGTCTGTAAGTAATTTCATGCCCCGTGCTATCTTTCTTTTCAATTGTCAAACTTCATATTTCAGGATTCTCAGGTGTTCCATAAAACAAAGGGACTTAACGTAAGTCAATCTACTTCCCATAGTTTTGGTCTCGTAGATGGCTTCCAAAAGTTTTAATAAGGGATAATTTGGTCATTTCCATTAACTCTATTCCATAATCATATCATTTAGGGGATGGAAAAGGAACCGGTAATATCCTAAAGTCCTAATTTCCGTCATTCTACACTCTCAATTTTCTAAAGGCAAAAGAGCTCTCAAGAATTAGCAAGAACAAGGCTAGAGTTTCCACATTTCTTCCCCATGGGTTTAATTCCATTTCTCTCTAGTAGCCTAGGTATGTGAGCTGATTCATGGGTATCCTTTCACCCATAGATTTTCCTACTTTGCATTTACCTTTTTTTTAAATTTCCCAATTTTATATGCATGCTTATGATGATTTCATAATTCTTAAGTTATTATATGATAATCATAAGGTCCGATGAATACTTTTCCAAATAAAAATATGTATATTGTTTCAAGTTTGATGTTGATTTTATGATGGTTTTGATATGATTAAGATTGGGTGATTTCGTTTTTCCTTTTTAAAGAAATTTCTTAGGACTTATGTGATTTATGATTATTTCATGCATCAACTAAGCCCACCTTATTTTCAGTGAAAGTTTTCCATTAATTATGACTGTGATTTGGTCATTTATGAAGAGATTCAAAGTTAAATTTTACCAAAGATATATGTATGATGAATAGTGCCCTAAAGGATATTTAAGAAAGATTCTTAAGTTCAAGCTACTCCTATGATTGCTACTTATGATTCTAAGAGTATGCTTTAAAAGATTTCTGTAGGATGATATAGCACCGAGAGGACTAGAGATTTGGATTTATTCTGCTAGTTTAGGCATGATTCCTTGAAGCTGAATCTCGATATCCCTAACTATGTGCCACCATTGGAGCCTTATAGGCTAGGCTAGTAGATCCACATAGGCTCAAAAGTTACGAAAGATGCAATTGCAAAGTCACTAAGTTTTGGATATCTACCTTGGAAAGTAGATTCCCCCTTTTCCAATGGAAGGAGTTAGTTGGACTCCATGTAGTAGCTCATATGGCCTTACTATCGGTTATGGTCCAGTCCCTCAAGTTTGCACAATCTTATGATATGTCTTTACTTTATATGTTTCCTTATGCATTATCTTATATTGATCTGAGTCATACTCCTTGTGCATGTTTAAGCTTATTTCATGACTCTTTAATCTTATGTACACCTACATGTTTTTTTGAATTATGAAGGTATTACAATTTCATCTATAAATTGCATCGCACATACTTAGTATATTTCAATATACTAATACATATTTATTTTCCTGCATGATTTAACCATTTAGGGACAGGTACTCCTCCATTATCTCATGGGTAGTAGTTGGCGTTCGAGATTAGCTTATTGTTGTGGTGAGCTCTTAGTTCAAGTCTCCACCTATTTTCTGCTCCTTTATGTATTTTTATTTTTAGACAATCTACTTATGACTCTTTTAAGGCTTTTACCTTCTATATTGTCTATTATGGATGTTCTTTTCATTTGATGAGAATCAACTATACCAGTTTTGTTCGTACGTATTAGTGGTATGCTTATGGAGAAATGATGTTTTTCAAATTCTCTACTTTTTTATGTTGCTTAATGCATAAGATGGCCTACAGCCTCTTTTCTTTATGCTTTTCTGCAATATGTTTCTATTTAGAAGTAGCAAAATGGATAAATTATTCATGCATTATCCAGATTTATCCATTTTAAATGAATTGAGTACCCAATACATTGAAGATGGATAGAAACTAGGCAAAGCTCATATTTACCCATTTAAATATGGGTTAAATATGGGTAAAAATGACTCATTTATAATGTAAATGAATTTTTTATTGGAAGAAGTTGGGGTGGCTGAGCATAAGTAAATTTTTTTAAAATTTTCTAAAAATTAAATTAACTTTTTATTGAGAGGGAAAAATTAATTTTTTTTAAAACATTTGGGGGCAGGGGTATGGATCGGTCGGTTATGTTCGGTTTAGTTTTATATATTATTGATTTAATTTATCAATTTTTACATATACTAAAATAATAGCAAATCA
>JAABOM020058485.1:0-13855 GCA_011800125.2 Solanum clarkiae | reverse complement strand
CTGCTTCCAGATGACCCATGAGGAGCGTCGAAAGTTGCATTGACTAACTGCTACTTCACAAATGAAAAAAGCGCAGATATTTTAAAGAGCCATTTTGCTTTATTCCATCATACTCCAAGGCCAAAAAAATAGTCAATCTTTGGCTCCATCCAAGATTGATGAAAGCCTTGTTCATAATAAATAATGCAAAATATTACACAGAGCACATAATAGTTGCATTATTCGAAGACATACTACCCCAATGATATAGGAAAATGACTAAATAGGCGAAATGTTGCCTATTTAAATTCAAGATTTGCGAATCAAGCAGACGTTTTGACAAAATTTTCTCGCGTCTTCTAAAATTGATGATTCTCTTGCAAGGATGAAGGAGGAAAAAATAAGCTTTTCTAAAATGAGGGCCCGAGCCTTGAAAGACTGCCTACGTATCTCGCGAGGGAGAGAAATTAGGCCCTACGTAGTTCAGCTAGCTTGAATCTTTTACGAATTGAAATGAAAAATTCACCTCTTGTCTCATGAAAGAGTAAAATTTTAGAATTTTGAGATGAGAGTTCAAATTTTGTTGAGAAACTCAAGACTTGAAGAGTGTTTGAACGAACTTTTGATAGTGACTTGATTTTTGTAATTAGGGGATTCTAAGAACTTTCAAAAAGAAGTGGACTAGAAATCTTTGAACAAAGCAACACAAATAATTATAAAATATATCACGTAAACAGATATTACGCGTCCTAAATAAATATGTGACCCTTTTGTACCAAGGGTAGGCCTAACGATTTGAAGGATGTATACACAACTTGAAACGTCCAATTGCCCCAAAATATTTATACAAGCTTTATGAATAAACTTAATGGGGACACATAAATATGGAAAAGGAGATACAAAAATAATCAGTCCCACGCAGGGGTATAGTCCTAAGCTAATTCGTGGAAGATTTCTTCTTCTTGGACTTCTCATCAACTCTGAACGTCTTTGAATGTGATGCCTTATAAACAACCTTCTTTTTTATTAAACTAAGCTATAAAATGAACTCGCAACCTCGGATGACAAAGGATAGCAAAACAACATATACATCCTTCAAATATAAACACATAACCAAGATCGTCCATTTGGGTAGGGGGCCACTTTGGACTCAACGTGGTCTTTCTAATGGGCCCAACACACCTTATGTGTTGGGTCGTCTTAGGCCAATGCTTAGGAGTAGAGATTTGATTTCGCTCTATCTTAGGTTGACTAAGAATTGGTTTCAATTTTGACCTGGGACCGAGTTGGACAAACTTCAGGGTGAAATAGTAAATGGCGTTGGAATGATCGCAAACCAACTATCCATTTACTATTTCCAAAGGAATATTAAGGATTTTTCGGAAGGGACAGCCACAGATAACCACGTAACAGCCCTTATCCTAATGCAAACTAACTTGCCAGTTGGCGTGATTACGCCATGAGATGCAATTACATTTAAATATTGAAATTAAACAAATAAGGTAAATAAGGAAATTAAAATTACTAAATATTACAAAATGAATAGTTAGTCAAACAATCTAATCTAATGGTTAAAACCTAATTGAAAATCCCCAGCAAAGCCGCCATTTTTGTTAAATGTAAAAAATAACTTTTAAGGGAAAAATTAGTTTAAAACTTAATTAATTAAAAAAAACCAATTTTTCGAAAAAATAAAAGAAAACAGAATCGTCACTTAATTTTTTTAAAAGAAATTAAGAAAGCTTTAAAAAGAATTTTAAGACCCTAACAAAAAAAGTCTAAAAAATTCAGAGAAATGAGTAAGAGTTCAATTTCCACTTTTGAGAAGAAATTAATTACTCAAAAATGGCGGCTAACTCGCGGCCGAATTGCTTCACATATAGTCCCCCAATCAGCAATTTAAACTCATTTGACTAACTTCGAAAATGACCAATATTTTAAAAATGAAACTTGAAAATCAATCCATATTCAATTTGAATACTTTTTTAAAAAAAATAAAAAAGAAATTGAGTTTCTAAAATTTGAACTAGAAAAAAATTAAGTGCTAAAGACTTAAACATACATTTCGAATTAAAGAACCAAAAATAAAATTTTGATAAAATAACATAAATGGCTAAGTTTGGGGAATTTAATTAGATTAAAAATAAAACAATAAAGGTAAGTATTCAAATAAATTCAAATAAATACATAAAATAGAGTAAAAGAAGGGGGTTGAGAGTTTTGGGCTTGTAGCCCATTTCCATCAAAGGCGGCTACTTTTGCTCCTTGGGCTTGACCTATGTTTGACTGTGATATACACTTAGTGTATAAACTGCATATATCAGTGTATACATAGTGATTTTGCCTTCAAAAACCTTCATTTCAGCGTCCCTTGATCTCTACCAGCTTCTCAACGACTCGAGTAGGATGGGACGACTCGAAATTCACGGATATGCAAGGAAAGAGCCCAAAACGGACTCGAATAGGTGTCACATGCAATACAATAAAAAGGAAAACTTGAGAAGCACCAATTCATTCAAACTAAACTTGAAAAATATGCAAGATAATATTTAGGTAACAATAGCTAAGGAAATATCACACTATGTGCACATAAGAAATATTATGGCAGTGCCATTCACAACTTAGCCTTCTTTCATGGCACCAACTAGTAAGAAGGAAAACCTATGGAAAAGGCAACGTACTCACAGACACAATTAATCTTTAAAAATGACTAGCATATGAAGTCAAAGTAATTCAAACTTTCATAATGGATATAGATGATCCCGAACATGACTGGTAATGTCTCCATTATCACTTTAAGATTAGGAATTGTAAAACCAAGTTAGACTTGACTATGAATGATCGAATTATTCAAAGTAGATGTAAGCAAACGTCTTAACCCAGCGTTTAAAGAATTATCAACAACCCAAACGAGCATTTTAAAGAAAACCATAGACTATACTAGTGTACAAAGGAATAAACCAAGCATATACATAAACTTCTCAAAATTTGAACTAGGCTAATCTCAAAACAAGTCAAACACAAGAGTAGAGTGGCTCATAAAGAGACAAAATACAGCAAGTATCTCAACATGAACAACTTTCTACATCAAAGGGAGGAGAAAAATAACTTTTAACAGTGAGGTGGAAAGAGAAACTTTTGAATAAATAAGGAGACACAATCCTTTCACTTAAAAAAAAGGTTACTGCCGGCATTTTTAACAAAACAACAATGTTACATGACTTGTCCAATACTCCCAAACAAACCAAGAGGTTTCGGAAGGAAAGCGACACAGAGAAAACAAATGCATAGGTGAAAATTCGAATAAACCTGGGATTCAAACATTTCTAAACTCACAATTTTGTGATCAAAAGCTTTGAATTTTAAAGAAAACTCGCCGAGGGTAAAAAGAAGATGAACCCAGCATAAACCACATAACCGAAAATCACAGGAATTAACAAAGACAAAACTCGAATACTGTAGGCAGGAAGTAACATGTTATTAAACGCGTTGAGACCACATTAACAGACAAAATTATACCACATTCTTTATATTCATACTTGAAACGACTTTATATAATCATACATGAAGAAAACAAGAAAGGAATCCAATCAGAACAACAAAACACACTCAAGCTGAAAAAGCCAATATCTATCACAATCAGTTGTATTAAAGAGAAAAAGCCAACAAAACGAAACCGTTACTCACGCCGATATCAACCTAGACAACGTCTACAATTTATATTGACGAGAACAGAGCAAATAGTGGCCCCAAATGAAATCGCATAGTTCATATATTCATCGTTGAAAACAACTGAAATAGAACTATTTTAAACCATAGAACACCATAATACAATCTAAAGTTTCGATATCAAAATGCTAAAGAAAACGCAAAAATTTGAAATCTAAACCTTCATCTAACCATTTCAACAAGAATTGCTCCTAATTCATATTGATTAATGTCAAAACTAATAGAAATTGGAAAATGGGATTACCTCTTTTGGAGCAGCGACCTGGTGACGACGAGCTTGAGGATTAGCTTCAACACCACCCAAAGAACCTTGCTTTCCTGGTTTCTAAACCAATAGTTTATGGCTTCGAAGTTGTATGAACACTGAAACAGAGACTTGTTTGTGAGCCGTCTCAATTCAAAGCTCCTCAGAAACCTCCAGAATCGAGTGAACTTTTCTGGAAATGGTTTAAGAGAAACGAAAGCTCTAGTATTTTTTAGAGATGAAGAACGTCTTCCTCAACACTGCGGAAGAAAGGGGATTATATAGGGTCGAATTAGGGCAACAAATGGGGGGGAAATCATAGGGCAACTTAGGGATTTTGGGGATCAAATTTGGGGTTTTGAAATTCAAAATTTCAAATAGGATAAGGGAAACTTGATTTGGTTTACAATCCTCAATGGAGAAGAAGGCATGCGATTTAGAAACATAGAAACTTCCCCCAACCAAATCGTAATCGAGGTGACGACAGGAGGACATGTTTGGACGAGTTGGTTTGAAGGAATCAAGGTTGGATTTGGGTTTGTAGGCTCATCTAGTTTGTTCTTGTGAAGAAGAAGGAGAGGGGAGAGTAGATGTACAGATGTGAAAGGAAGAGGGAGAAAGAGAAATAAAGAATTAAGGGAGTGTCGCCCCCACGTATGATGTATATGTATATGTATATAATGTATAAGTTGAAAATAAAAGGGATTTGGGCTGTGTTTGATTTGTTTCGAGTTAGACTTGGGATTTTTGGGTCAAATAAAAGCCGAAAAAGAAAGAGTCCAAAGGTGCTGGGAATTGATTTAAACAATTGATCAATTGATTGCAATTTCAGCCAACTAAATGTAATCAAGTTGAATTCGATTGACTAATTTGATTACATGACAAATTAATACAAATTAATTGAAGAGCTTTTAATATTATCAGCCTAAAATAATCAAATTAATTACAAAATAATAATTCTTAAAATAAAAAATGACATTTATTTGAGAAAATATTTTCGTATTTTTGAAAGCTAATTATTTCAAATTGTTAAAATTAAAAGCTCGCTGATAAATTCATACTGTGGAGGGTAAAAATTGAATATCAACAGTTATCCCTTTCTTTGGATATGATCGATGAAAGAGATCGTAGACAAAGAAACTTGACTAATTTAATTTTTAGCAGGCCACATCTTCATCTTCTGAAAAGCTTTTGGTACGGACTTTGAGAAATTATGGCCAGACCCTGTTTTTGGGTTTCCTACATATCTCAGGTTATATGAGAATTCAGACCACTTGTAGTTCAAAACACTTGATTTTATACATGATTTTGAAAAAATTCAAAAGTTGTCCCAATATCGAATTATGGAGAAGTTGGACTGCTTGGAAATGAGAATGTAAAAACAAATGTTGGAACACAGCCAAGTTTTTAAAATTGAGTCCGCCTACATATCCTTGGACTTAGGAATCAGGTTGCATGTAGTTTGACTCTATCGGTTGAAGAAGAAATCTCTTATTTTGAGATAACCTTTGGTTCAGGAGTGACAAACAAATTGAATCACGAAAAAGAGACTTGCAACCTCTTAACTATAAATATGGAGCTCTCCACATTCATAATTGAGAACTTACACAGACATAATTTTCAACATTTTTGGTACATTGTCACTCGGATCAGAAGTATTGCCTCTGGTGAGAGTTGAGATCACTTGGATGCAAACTGAAAACTAACGGACCCAGAGAAATATCCACATACCTTCTGACAGGGGTGTGACTGGATTGTGGTGGGAGTTACTTCTCAGCTCGTATCCGAAGAGTTTGACGCCCCTCTTCAGACTATGTCCCAGTTTGCTGCTAAGAAAAAATTCCATGTTGTGTTGCATCCTACTTGATGACGCCCACACCGATGGTTTGTTTTGAGAATGAACCCTTTTATATGTTCTCGATATAATTAAAATAAAATGTTAGTAAAAACCATTAATTAAATTAGGGATGATATCTTTTACCATGTTCGATATATATATATTCAACGTGATAGATAATGAGTCGATATGATGCAATCATGATGATGGACCTCTCAGCGATGAATGATAATGTCTTCCCTGAATATGTGAGGAACGCCATGGCTCTTTCGACAGCTTGAGAAGGCAATGGCCCTCTCGACAATGAATGATGACATGGGCTTCTCGACAGCTTGAAAATAAAATGACCCTCTCGGCAATTGAAGTTGCAATGGCCCTCTCGACAACTTGAAAGTAAAATAGCCCATCGGCAATGAATGATGGAATGACATTCTTGGCGATGATGATGAAATGACCCTCTCGGCAGCTTAAATGATGAAATGACCCTCTCGGTGACTTGTAAATAAAATGACCCTCTCGACAATGAATGATAAAATGACCCTTTCGGCAGCTTGAAAATAAAATGGCCTTTTCGGCAATTGAAGATGCAATGACCCTCTCGACAATGAATGATAAAATGACCCTCTCGGCAGCTTGAAAATAAAAATGGCCCTCTCGGCGACTTGAAAGTAAAATGACCCTCTTGGCAATGAATGATGAAATGGCCTTCTCGACAATAAGTGATGAAATGTCCCTCTTGGCAGCTTGAATGATGAAATAACCCTCTCGGCGACTTAAAAATAAAATGATCTTCTTGGCAATTGAAGATGCAATGGCCATCTCGGCAATGAGTGATGAAATGACCCTCTTGGCAGCTTGAATACTGAAACGACCCTCTTGGTGACTTGAAAATAAAATAATCTTCTCGGCAATTGAAGATTCAATGGCCCTCTCGGCGATTAATGATGAAATGCCCCTCTTAGCAGCTTGAAAATAAAATAACCCTCTCGGAGACTTTAAAATAAAATGGCTTTCTCGATAATTGAATATGCAATGGCCCTCTCGGCAATGAGTGATGAAATGACCCTCTTGGCAGCTTGAGTGATGAAATGACCCTCTCGGCGACTTGAAAATAAAATAGCCCTTTCGGAAATGAAAGATACAATGGCCCTCTCAACAACTTGAAAGTAAAATGACCCTCTTAGCAATGAATGATGAAAATGACCTTCTCGGCAATGAGTGATGAAATGTCCCTCTTGGCAGCTTGAATGATGAAATGACCCTCTCAGCGACTTGAAAATAAAATGACCTTCTCGGTAATTGAAGATGCAATGGTCCTCTCGGCGACTTCAAAGTAAAATGGTCCTCTCAGTAATGAATGATGAAATGGCCTTTTCGGTAATGAGTGATGAAATGTCCCTCTTTGCAGCTTGAATGATGAAATGACCTCTCGGCGACTTGAAAATAAAATGGCCTTCTTGGCATCTTGAATGATGAAATGGCTCTCTCGATGACTTGAAAATAAAATGGCATTCTTAGCAATTAAAGATGCAATGTCCCTCTTGGCAACTTGAATGATGAAATGACCCTCTTGGCGACTTGAAAATAAAATGGTTTTCTCGGCAAGTAAAGATACAATGAGCCTCTCGGCAATGAATGATGAAATGGCCCTCTCGACAACTTGAAAATAATAAAATGACCCTATTGGCGACTTGAAAATAAAATGGTCTTCTCGGCAATTGAAGATGCAATGACCCTTTCGGTGATGAATGATGGAATGACCCTCTTGGCAGCTTGAAAATAAAATGCGATGGATTGTTGGGGATTTGAGTATGACAAAACTATTTATTTCTTAGTCGTCCCCTTTTAAATAAGACTTGTAAATATTTTTCCTGCACCCACAGAAAATTTTTCAGTTTCAAAGAGAATTTATCTGTGTTGATTTTTTGATCTACTTCTCATCTTGTTGTCTTTGATTGATTATCCCTTAACTTGCTATCTCCAATTGATTGCTCCGATCTCCCTCTTCTTGATATACATCAGACAAAATGCAAAACTATTTTCAAAAATAACTTAGAAAAAAAAATTACTGTCAATGTCATGTCATATAAAACTCAAATGAACATGTTCGGCTTCTGACATCGCTTTCTTCATGCATCATAGTTAATTTTTGAATTTGTGATCCGGCTGAAAATCTTCAAGGTTGCTTTCAGACTTTTGACGACACTTTATGAAATTTTTGAGGACGACCTCAAAAATTTCTGTCACAGTTAAATGTCATAATGAATCACTAGCTTGTTCTGTCCCAGCTGAAATTTCTGATATGCCTTAAATTCTGACTTATCGAAGATGGACCTTCTTGTTTAGAATTTTTTAGTTCCTTCTAAAAAATTTTGTCCCAATTTCCTTTATGGGAGTATGACCAAGCCGTTGTGGCGCCTACATATCCCGTTGAGGCAGGAATCAGATCAAACATAGTTTCCCTCTGGGGAGGTAGAGAAATCATATTTTAATAAGAAAATGACCGAGGCTGACATAGGTCACCTACGTATCTCATTCTTGAGAATTCAGGTCAAACGTAGTTCACTAGCAAAAGGAATAAAAGGGATAAAGAGATTACCGAGGCCGACATAGACTGCCTACGAGAATTCAGGTCAAATGTAGTTCATTAGCAAAAGGAATAAAAGGGATAAAGGGATGACCAAGGCCGACATAGGCTACCTACGTATCTCATTCTTGAGAATTCAGGTCAAACGTAGTTTACTACAAAGGAGAATAATTTGATAAAAAACATAGAAATGATTACAAGCAAATTATGCAATTACAAGAAAAGAGAAAAGAAGACTCTGAATCTTTAGATATAATGTCTCTTGATAGCATATGAGTTGATCGTCAAGTTGTGGTTGGCGATGTTTGTGCTAAATCCTGACACATCGTCGCATGACCAAGTGAACACATTAACGTACTCTTCGACAAGTTGATGAGTCTTTCATTCGAGTCTCTATCGAATGAATACTGATTCAGACTTCTCTAATGTTTTTGTCTTCTCAGATCTCCAGTTTCAAGCTTGAGTTGTTTCAATTCTAACAAATGGCTCAGATGTCACGGTCTCTTCATCATACCCTTCGAACAATTCATCAATATTCACCTAATTTTATTCATTCAACTTGTGACATGACATAATATGACGGGTTTAAGATTCTTTTACTAAAATTATAAACAAACATCGTTAGGTAGCAAAATTGAAGCGAGTAAAGTTTTGTTAATAAAAAGAACTTTCATCTGACAGAAAGAAAGAAAGAGAGAGAAACTTTGGCATAGCCACAGGGCAATTTACCTTTTTTCAAAATATTATGAGAGGATTAAATCACAACGAAGTAAAATGATATAAAAGGTGGGCCTCGAACCTCTTTGGACTACCACCGATTTTGAAGTAATATAAAAAGATGTCTTTATCTATCAGGATGAGCGAAGAATCAGAAGCGGAGTGGATATCTAATTAATCATTTGTTCTCTCGACTCGGTATCTTGTACCGCCTAGTGTCTCGGTCAGCGCAGTATTATCTCCTTTGAACAAATTCCAAATTCCTTCCCATTATCCTTGTCATGATTTTGCACTGATAAAGACTGGTGTGGGTGAGACAATAATTATGGCAAAGTGTGATCGACCTCATTCTTCTTCTCAAGCGTCGAAGCAGAAGCTTGGTAAGGTATGATGATCACAAATTCAAATTTCTCTATTTTGCTTGAAGAGGCTATAATTTCCTCACAATGGCCAGAGTTCGCTGGAATCACAGCTTTCTCCATACACCAATCTTCATTGACTTTCATCATATTAATAGTCACCTGTTGACGATGTGGCAGAGGATTACTATTGACACTAAGAGTGACAATTTGAAGAGTGACAACCCTTTGATCAATCAATTCCTAAATTTTGTGCTTCAAGTTGATGCAATTCTCAGTGGTATGTCCCACAACTCCTGAATAATAAGCATATTTGTGGTTTACTTTATAAAATTTTCCCAAAGGATTACTAGTCTTCCTTTTATAGGTAAGCATGCCTGCTGCTTTCAATTTTTGATAAAAATGGGTTCGACTTTCAACCAAAGGAGTAAAAACTCGAGTTCTCTTCACAAGATTTGGACGATAAGTATTTGCAACTACTTCTTAAAGATAAGGGTACCTAACAATATTTTGGGGGATTTTGGAAAGTAGGTGCTGACATTTGAAACTTTGGATATTGTGAAGTTTGGTAGCTTTGAAGGATATTTTGGTAATTTAAAGTTAACCATTATTTAACATACTTATAGATCTTTTTCTTCGAATCTCCTTGTGTTGTAATTAATAAATCATTTTCATATATCAAAATAGTCTCGAATATAAGAAAAAGCGCATATGTCGCGCCCCATTTTTTCTCGCGAAAAGATGGGAACCTGAACGACTTCGTGACAAGGACTTTTTTTAGATTTGAATTAATTGAAGAGTCACCACCTAATGAATTAAGATGCATTAGGACACCATTCTAACCTAAGTCTAAGGCAAAGGGTCAAGTCACCAGAGAACAGATAAGGGTTCAAGTTACCTCGAGAGGAAGGTGTTAGGCACCCCTTGAGGTCCGCAAAGGTGAGTCCCGACCGTATCTCTTGATTATGTGGATATTAAAACAAATAGGGTCTCTTATTTTAGAAAATTACTTTAATTCGATCTAAGTGATAACAAGAAAGAAATCAAACAGGTAAGTGAAAAAAAAGTAAACAAATAAATAAAATCTAACTACCCCAAGCAAGAACGGAAAGAATAGAACTTAGCGATTTTATTATTCCACTTGGATCAGTTTACTTGGCTTTTATTTCGGAAGACAAAAATGTCATTTAGCTCACATGACTTTATTAAGCCTAAGGACGAAAACCAAAGTTTTGTCCTTTTAAAGTTCAAGTTTGAAGTCATTATTTTCGAGGGTCCTATATACCCCTATCCCCTTCCTAGATTGATTTATTTATTTTATCTTAGAGGCGCACTAAAGAAAATGAAAAAATCCTAGTCGTTTTTACTAGAGTGCCTAATGTTTCATCCTAAGGTCCAAGAGACATTGAACTTCTAAGTTGGAGGTTCTAGACTTAAAGAGAATCTAGGACCACCTAAAGGACCTCGCGTCAAACAAAACACAGAGGACGATAGTTAGCACATAAAAACTGAAATGGCCTCCAAACAAATTATTTATTAACATGCTTGAAAAACACACGAAGAATGCGTTGTGATATGATAAGTGTGTATGCATCACAAGAGAAGATTTCCTATAGGCATGATTTTCTAAATGAGAAAAATATAACAACTTTTAAGAGATAATGAGCATGAAACATATTTAAATTTCCTATAGGCATGTTTTTAGCATATTAAAGATTCCTAAGACATGTTTCCTACTAAACATATTTTAAAACAAAATCCTGTAAACATGATTTCTATCTCAAACATAACATTTGAACGTATTTCAAAAAATACAGCCCTAAAAGATGGTTTCTAACACTGGGGCTAAAGTTGTTTATACAATTAACTAATGAACCTATAAATATGATATCTAATGAGAGTAAATGGATCTAAAGACATGGCTTCTAACAAAATGTTATTTAAACATAAAAAATCATATGGTCATGTTTTCTACAAACAAAATCTAAACATATTTTTAAAACAAAATCCTAAAACATGTTTTCTAGTGCAAAATGATAATTAAACATAGTTTTATAATAAGATCCTGGCGCATGATTTCTATCGTAAAAACATAAAACAGAATCCTATAAGCATGATCTTCTATTAAAAGAAAAACATCCTAAAACATGATTTTCTAAGCATGACAAGCCTTATATTTTCAAATTAATAAATAGATCCTAGAAACCTGATGTCTAAAAAACCACAACACTGTTAAACAAATTTTTAAAAACCTATAAGGCATGATATCTATAATTTTTATTTCATTTTACTTAAAACAAAAAAAGAGAAAATTCTGTTAAACAAGCAATCCACATAAGTATATTTTATATTGAAACCTAGATTAATATGCCTATGTGAAAACATTATCACAAATTAATTCAACACATAAAAATTTAAAAAATAAATAAAAAATAAAAACAGTTAGCACATAGTTTTCCCCTCCCCCTTTCTACTAGATCCCCAATTTTCACTATTTTGTTACATTGGATTTGCGAAAATAAAAATAAAATAAAATACATCATCATAATATTAAATTAAAAAAATCTTCGAGGCCTCCAAATTCATTCCCTCCCGAGGCGACTCTTTCGTAAAAAGAAAATAAGTAGTATACCGCAAAAGAGAATAATAATGTTAAAAACTTACCACCCAGAAAATTCAGACAATAAAGAGTAACCAGAAAATTCTTTCTTCTTCTATCCTTGCTACTACGCTATATTATAATATATATATATATATATTCGAGAGAGAAGAATTGTAGAAGCAGAGAGTGTTCTATATTTCTTTTCATATGCAAAAGTGTCTATGAGGAGTGATTCGTATGAAAAAATTGTCTGTGAATCCTCTCTTTATAGTGGAGAAAAACCAACAAAAAGAGAGCAGAAAATTTGGTCAAAATTTTTACCTTAACTCACTAATATTGCCATAATTACGTAAATAAATAAATATTCAGTCAAAACTTAACCCAAAATAAATCAATCAAAAAGATTGACACCAGATTTGCAAGATCATAATATGGAGCACAAGGAGAGTAAAGAAAATTGGGGAAGTTAATTACGGGATGAGTAAATAATTGCAAACAACTTGCCACAATAAAACCAAGTAAAAATCCTGTCACTTCTAATTAAGGTGAGGACAATCAATCTAAATTCCAGTCTAATGAAATACAGTAAAAGGAGATCCTACATAATAACCAAATCAAATAATCCCAGAAATCAAGTAATTTCAAATAACACAATCAAAATTTACCGGAGATGATTGAACCAACAAGCACCTTAAGAATTAATCAGATAAAAAAAATATATGAGAAAAATTAACGGAATGATAATCTTAAGAAAAAAAATCAACAACCTAAACATATCAATTATAACATCTAATTCCAGCAAACAAGAAGCAATAAGTGGTTAAAAAAAAACGAAATCAAACCGACTGTAAGTGTTTTGAAAGCACTTCCATTGATTTAGTTTGGCTGAAGTTGTTGATTCGCCCGAACTTTGTCGGAATCCGCTGCATGGGGTTGTTTCCTACGGGGTTTGGGTCTGAATTGAGGTGGATTTTTTGAAAAAAATGGGGCTGATTTGAGGGGTTGTTTTGCAGATTTTTGAGGCTGTTTTGAGGGGCTATGTTGCAGATTTTTGGGGCTGTTTTGAGGGGTTGTTTTGCAGATTTTTGGGGTTGTCTGTGGTGGCGGGTTCGACGGAGAAAAAGGGTTCTGGTGGGAGAGGAGAGCGGTGGAACGGAGGGAGATGTTGGTTTGGGTGGTGTCGCCGGCGGGGAGAAGAGGAAAGGGGCGTTTGGTGGTTTTAGGGACTGAATGGGGCGTGAGGTTTTGGGGTGGTTTTGAGAGAGGAGAGGGGCGGAGAAGAGGTGTTGCCATGGTGGCTGTCGGATTGCATGGTGATTCTGGCGAAGGTTGTTGTCGCTGGGGTTTGGGCGGTGAGTAACAAGGAAGAGAGAGTCATGGCTGCTCTCTGATGGTCAAGAGAGAAGATGGGGAAAATGAGTAAAGAATTGGGGTTTTAGGTTAATTTAGGAAAAGAGTGATATTAGATTTTGACCGTTGATCATATTTATGGATGGTTATGATTGAATCTCGAAGGTATGGGTCGGATCTGAATCAGAAAATGGTATCCGAATTTGACTTAATTGAATTGAGTTGAAGATTTAAAATTAGGCCATGAATTGATCGAATTTAGGTTAGGAATGAAAGAAATTGTAAAGAATGAACTAGATTTGAAATTCTTTTCATAGAAATTGACTAGAATTAAAATAAATTTGATAGAAAAGGCTACGAATTGAACAAATTAGGATAGAATTGAATAGATTGTCATCTAATTAATTAAGATATAACACAAACAATATTTAAAAAATAATAATCTTTACAT
>JAABOM020058484.1:0-13857 GCA_011800125.2 Solanum clarkiae | reverse complement strand
CGGTTTGCCCATGGGCCGGCTTTGCTTAGTTTGGAGACATAAGGAGCTGGGCTTGGGATATGTTGGCATCATGACATATGGGTGCTGGGCCCCTTCGCCCCGGCCTATGTGAGTGCTTAGCCCTTTCGCCTCGGCTCACTTATCAGGCATAATGACCTCTACACATTACGATACGTGAGTGCTTGGCCGCTATTCTCCTCGGCTCACCTATCATATGACATGAGTGCTTGGCCCCTTCGCCTCTGCTCACTTATGCTACAGTTGGGAGTTGCGTTAGAAATTTCGGGGATTTGAAATTTCTAGTGTTATGCTGTGGTATGGCGTGATTTTAGAGGTCCCCATCGTTCCCGTCCGATATGCATTACTTTGATATTTAAATAAAGGATTATTTCGATGTTTGTATGCAGGTTTGACTCATATATTTTATTGGGATTATTACTCTCATTTATATATCGTACTTTCCACTTTACATACTCGGTACGTATTCCGTACTGACCCCCTTCCTTCGGGGGCTGCGTTTCATGCCCGCAGGTACTGACGTACAGGTTAGGGAGCCACCTTCTTAGGATCTTTATCTACCGTTGAAGTGCTCCCTTTGCCTTAGGAGCAAATTTTTTGGTATATACATGTACACTTATTTTCTATATTTTGCATTTATATACATTCGAGGGTATGACGGGGCCCTGTCCCATCCTATGATTCAGTTCGCATGTATAGTGGTCTGTGGATACATGTGGTTGAGGGATATTGCATGTGGTATGACTATGTATGTACGATACATTTGTTGGGCAGTTCTACCGCAGCGGTGACCTTGTCGGCCTGCATATAAATGTGTTTAGATATTTACTGTATGCTGGGGTTGCTGTTTGCATGTTTGGTTAGTCAGTAAAACAGAGGAAACTCTGCCAAAATTTTGGTAGATTGCTTAGAAATTATAGTTGGAAATCCGATTTAGTGTTTGTTTGGATGCCCAATCGGCACTAATCACGGTCCCTAGGTCGGGTCGTGACAAAAGGGTGGGTACCTTATTAACCACATTGAGTGGTTTGTACCTTGGTTGCCTAGTAGGGGGTAGTAGGCTTGTATAACCATATTGAGGGGTTGGTATCTCATTAAGCATATCGAGGGGTTTGTACTTTGATTGCCTATATGGATGGTCGCTTGCCACACATGTATTATGTTCTATATAAGCATGATTTACTACATAGCATCTCACATGCATTCCATATTGTTATATGCTACTCATAGCCTATGTTTATGCATTTCAATTATGTTACTTATCTCTTGTTGCATTGCATCCTACATACTTAGTACATTTAAATGTACTAACACATACTTTATGCCTAGATGATATCACCATGTAGGAACCGGAGCCCCACTTGATCCTCCTCCACGTGGCTAGTACGACTTCTCTTAAGCTCTTATTTAAGTCCTCCATTTCGGGGACGATGTTTATGATCTCATACTATGTTTCAAGACTATCTTCTTTTATATATATGTTGATTATGAGGGTGAGCCCGGTAGCTTGTCTTGGGCCCCGCTATGTATCTAAGTTTTAGAGGTGTTGTTGGACATGATTTGTATTATGTTATGAGTTTTGGCTCTCTCTTGACTCTTGATGTTTATGATATGAAAGTTGTCCCCTAGCCCTGTTATTCCTATTTACTATCTCTTGTTGTATTTTATTGCTTCTGTGACCAAAGATGTGTAATGATATGTTAAGAGTGTTGCTTGGGGTCCCTCTGAGTTCCCCATGCGTCATGTCATGTCTAGGCCCTAGGCTTGGGTCGTGACAATCTTGAGTTGGCAGCCGTGATATTTGCTTTGTAAATTTGGCGTCACTACTTGTATAGGGTTCTTGTTTATTTGTTTACTGACCACAAGAGTCTCCAATATGTGTTCACCCAAAAAGATCTTAACTTGAGACAAAGAAGGTGGTTAAAGCTCCTTAAAGATTATGATATGAGTGTGCATTATCACCCCGACAAAGCTAATATTATGCTCGATGCTCTATGTAGGGTGTCTATGGGTAGTCTAGCTTATGTTGATGATCATGGCAAAAAGGTGGCTAGAGAGGTTCACCGGTTGGCTAGATTGAGGGTTAGGTTGAATAAAGTTGATAATGGGGGTGTAGTGGTTACTGATGGTTCTAAGTCTTCTTTGATTGAGGAGGTAAAGGTAAAACAAGATCTTGACCCCGCCTTACTAGAATTGAAGGCCTCTGTGAGAGATGGTAAAGTGGAAGTTTTCTCCCAATGGGGAGATGGTGCCCTTAGGTACCGAGTTCGATTGTGTGTGCCAAATGTGGATGATTTGAAAAAATTGACCTTGAAGGACATCCATAATTCGTCCTATTCCTTTTAGCTCGGTTCTACAATGATGTATAGAGACTTAGGGGAAGTGTATTGGTGGGGTGGTATGAAGAGAGACATTGCCATGATCATATCTGGATGCCACAATTGCCAACAAGTGAAAGCCAAGTATCAAAGGCCGGGTGGCCTAGCCCAAGATATAGAGATTCCTACTTGAAAGTGGGAAGAGATCAACGTGGATTTTGTAGTTGGGTTGCCTAAGACTAGGAAACATTTTGACTCTATTTGAGTTGTTGTGGATAGAATGACAAAGTCTGCTCACTTCTTACCGGTCAAAACTACTTATGGTACCGAAGATTATGCCAAATTGTATATTCATGAGGTTGTTAGA
Source organism: Solanum clarkiae (assembly GCA_011800125.2). NCBI lineage: Eukaryota > Viridiplantae > Streptophyta > Magnoliopsida > Solanales > Solanaceae > Solanum > Solanum clarkiae. The sequence continues at coordinate 11,154 of JAABOM020058484.1, read as the reverse complement.
TTGCACAAGGTGCCCTTGTCTATCATTTCGGATCGTGGTTCTCAATTCACTTCTCAATTTTGGAGGTCCTTCCAAAGAGGTCTTGGTACCAAGGTTAAGCTTAGCACGACTTTTCATCCTCAAACGGATGGTCAAGCCAAGAGGACTATCCAAACTCCTAAGGATATGCTTAGAGCTTGTGTTTGGAGTTTAAGGTTAGTTGGGATGACATCTTTCACTCATTGAGTTTTCTTACATAAATAGCTACCACTCAAGTATTGTATGGATCCTTTTGAAGCTCTTTATGGTAGACATTGTAGATCCACAATTGGGTGGTTTAAAGTGGGGTAGATGGATTTTCTAGGTCCAAATTTATTAATGGAAGCCTTGGAGAAGGTGAGGTTGATAAGGGAGAGACTGAAAACAACCCAAAGTAGACAAAAGTTCTATTCCAATGTGAGGAGAAAAGATCTTAAGTTTGAGGTTGGTTATTGGGTCTATTTGAAGGTCTCACTCCTGAAGGGTGTGGTCTGGTTTGGCAAGAAGGGGAAACTAAGCCCAAGGTTTGTGGGTCTTTATGAAGTTTTAAGAAAAATGGGTTAGGTTGCATATGAGTTGGAGTTGCCGACAGAGATGGACATGGTTCATCCGATCTTCCATGTGTCCATGTTGAGAAAGTGTGTGGGGGACCCAAGTGTTATAGTGCCCTTGGATGTTATGGGCGTTGTAGAAGATAATTCGACTTATGAGGAGCCCCCGATGGAGATTTTGGATAGGCAAGTGATGAGGTTGAGAAACAAAGATGTAGCTTCCATCAACGTCCTTTGGAGGAACCAACAAGTTGAAAGTGCCGCATGGGAAGCCGAGGCAGACATAAGAAAGTGATACTCATGTCTCTTCCACTCTACTCAAGCCGAAGGTATTAATTTAAGTCCCCAATACGATTTCAAGTATTAATTTTTTAGCCCTTATGTCATTTTGCATGCATTCATGTTTATATCGACAAGTTTAAGGTGATTTTTGACATTCATGTTGAGATTTTTGAAATGATGTTTAAATGCATTTGTTGCATTCATGTCTGGTTGAAATCTTCATGATCACTTCTCCTTTGTACATTTCTTTGACATTCGGGGATAAATGTTCCTAAGGGGGAGATAGTGAAATGCCCCAAATGCACCAAAAATGTGTTTCGAAAATGTCCATAGTCATAATTTCCATATACCTCAAACTTCGTGTGTGATATCAAAAATTTGAATTCATATTCTTGATCAGGGAAAAAAATTGAGTGAGAAATAGGTATAATCCCGATTTTAGAGGACCCGTAGCGAAAAATAATTTTCGCAAAATTTTCTTATCCAGTGTGCATCTGCGACTAGGCTGCGACGCGGACTGGACGTAGATTAGTGTAAATCTTGCCTTCATGTTGGGTCCATGTCGCTGACCAATTCAACTTTTTCCTTAATTTTCTCTTCTGGCCCGAGGGCCTTGGGGTCATAGCCATATGCCTACTTATGCATGAAAATGCCTCTACTTAGCCATTTTTGAACTTATATCACTCAAGACTCTCTCAAAACTCTCTTCAAGACTTAACCAAATATTTCATCCAAATTCAAGTGTCTCAAGCATAATTCCGGATCTCAAGAACTCTATTAAATCTTCAAGTCTCCTTCAAGTCAACATTAAGGAATACCCAAATTTAGGTATGTGAGTTTCATCTATTGGGTCCTTTTACCCATGGAGCTCAATCTTCCTTTTTATGAAATTGCATATTTTTAAGTTGTATTACTTTTGGGTATCTATTATTATGAAATATGAGCATGAAATACGTTGGGGTTTTATCAAATGTTGATGATTGTGCATGAATATCTATTTTGAGCTTATACTATGAATAAATCTTTGTCTATTTAAACTATACATGATTCAAGCTATGAAATCTATGAACTATTGTGAAGTTTTGATATGATTTACAAGTTACCCATGATAGGATTTTACCATGATGTTGGTGGGCTGATTTACATGACTTTAAGATGCAACGATTCCACTATTTTATGATCTATATACTTGCATTTTGTATGATTTGAACATGTACTCATATTTGCCCACCAAGTGTTCGATGAAATGTCAAGTCAAGAATTCTCAAGTTAATTACATGTTTTACAAGTCAAGTAACTTCATGATGAATATATGCTATCAAGTATGTTATGAATTCATGATATTATCTATGATTATGCAAGTATGAAGTTAAGCCCTATTTTCAAGATTTTACCTCTTGTGAGCCATTCATGTTAAAGCAAGGATTCATGCATGATTATGATTATGATTATGATCTATTCTCATGTTTCAAATTAGGCTCACTATTAGAGGTCAAGTATGTTTAAGAGCTACTCATGTCATGTTTCTATGTTTATTATAAGTTATTAAAGTTTGATTACTTTAAGTATTCCATGGAATTAGACTTAGCACATTCGGATTGGATGTCGGCGTGTACTATCTTCAAGGGTCCATACTCCTTTCCTCAAACTATGTGCCAACATAGGATCATGTTACACCCTTGTTATACTAGTGGATCCATTTAGTTCCCTTTATCATGAAATCAATCCCGAAATGGGATGGGTTCCCATAAGGGGGGTTACTTCTCCAAAATGGGATGGGCTCCCATATGTGAAGTATGGTTTACCTTGTCAAATAGACCACCTCTTTACCGATTAGGGGTAATTATCGGGATTCCAAGTTGTAGCTCGCTTGGTCTTATTCTTTATCGGTTAAGGTCTCTTCCCACATATGTTTCCTATTCTATGCAAGTTGAAATGATTCATAAATATATTTTACTTCAAGCATTGATCATGCATGCTATATTGAGATTATGCTTATCTATTGCCTGCTACTATGAATTTTGACTATATTGGCTTATGTCTTGTTGCATTGCATCCTACATACTTTGTACATTCAAAAATACTAACACATTCTTTATGCCTACATAATATCACAGTGTAAGGACCGGAGCTCCTCTTGATCATCCTCCACGTGGCTAGTGAGATTATTCGAAGATAAGCTTGGTGAGTCCTCAAGTTCGGGGATGCTATCTACTTTCTCTTGATATTTCTAAGACTTCTTTATGCTGAACATTTGACATTATCAGGGTGAGCCCATAAAGTGTCTTGGCCCCCGCTCCATTCTATGTTTAGAAGTGTTGTTGGACTATTATGATGTTATTATGCTATGCGTTTGACTCTTATGGTTTGTTCATGTTCAAGAGTTCCCTTAGTCCTACTTCTAATTATTTTAATATTTTTGTTGTTGTTTACTTTGTGTCATACCCAAAGTCCCGTTAAGGCGGAATGACACTCATTGCTGATAAGGCTCGGGAGAACCAACCTATATCTACGCGCTTTCTATACATATTATAAGGGATTTCTACATTCAACATGCTTTCAAGAAAGTAAACATTAATAACAAGCCAAAAGGAAATGCATATGACTAGGCTGTTGGAGCCACAATATCTAAACTACGAGACATGATCACACTCTAATTTACATGGTCTACAACGCCTCTAGATAAGGAAAAGTATCTGATAAGGGTCGGGACAGGTCTGCCTCGACAACTATACAATACATAAATATAACCTCTAGACACACAAAGCTCCAAAGCAACTTGGAGCTTTGTAACAACAGCTAGATATCTTGTACTCCTACTGAGGAGAGCTACTAGCACCTATACCTACTGCATGAAATGCAGGTCCACCATAAGGAACGTCAGTATGAGATAATATACTGAATATGTAAGGCAAGAAATATTGTACATGAAGTAACAACTTAAATGAAACTATGCACTTGTGTAAGGATAAGAGACTACCTATAGTCATAATGTGTAATCATGTACTTTATGTTCTTTTTATTAATTTACGTTTACTGTATAATCTGTATACAACATGTAATACAAATGACTAGCTGATTAGTGATAAATCTATATCGGGATCGGCCCTGGCTAGGCTTTTCCTTTCACTTCTTGGGCTACTCCCCGTGATAGGATCAACCCTGGCTAGATGACTCTTCCACCCCTCGGATTACCATCCATCAATATGCAATATACTTTACTTTATCTTTCAATTACTTTTGAGATGATTCTTTTGATGGTCATAATATTGGAGTTGTAGGACTGTAGATATAGTATGTGATATGTAAATAATCATATAAGACAATATGACAATGAAAAGAGTACATTATACAAATAATGAAATGCATATGAGATGAAACAACTCGTGAACTTTATTTAGCAACAAGAACCAATGTAACTTGGTATCCACGTATATATGCAGATTTGAAGGTGACTATGTATAGGAGCATATGAACATGTGAAAGAGTGGAGACACGGTTAATAGTTGTGTCGGAGTTGGTAAGTACCTTTATATGCCAAGGAAGAATCTAGATTTCATGCCAAGTAATACGAAATCGAGTAGCCTAACATACTTCGTTGTACGACCTCACTATTACCTTCAGATAACCTTCTCTTCCTCTAAATATTTATCTACGATATAGTAGGTGATAAAACTAGCATTAGCATCCAATAGATACATCTTGGTGGCCCAATATCATAAAAAAATAACACATGGGCAGCAAGCGCATAATTATAAACCCGAGCATATTCTTTCGACCTTTCTGCCTCTATTCGTATTTTCTAATACATATTCTCATATGCATATCATGTGCAACCTATTTTAGTGGCACAAAAGTCTTACAACAGCCCACAAAGCACAACACATAACAATTCTACACAACATATAAATAGGTGGCTTAATGTTACATCCCTTCGCTACATTTCGACGTTGACAATTCCAAACCTGTTCCAAACTTAAGTAAATAGTAGCCACCATATATACACATAAAAATAGTCCTAAAACAGTGCAAAAGTAGTCCTTAAGTATATGGATAACATGAAACAACAATCTTCGATTATCATCCCACAAGTTCCTATTAAGAGCATAATTATGATATCGTACAACAACTCATTTTTGTAGACTGTAAAAATGGTGCAACATTCTTGTTATATCACTGCAAAACTAAACATTATTAAAAAAATAAATTTTACTTCATAATCCAGGAAACCAAGAAGATAAAAGCCTTTTAATCAACAAGAAAAGTGCACAACAATCCTTAGGACACATGCTGTCCAAAAATTTCAGCAGAAACATAGCCAGCCTAGTCTCTTGTTTTTTCATAAGTAAACCATATTAAACACACAAATATTCTTACTTACCTTTACCATCAAGGTGTAGGGTTTCTCCAAGAACCCTAAGAGTCTCCTTGTGGCTGCTTTGCAAAGTTAAGAAGATGTAGAGAAAAAGCTTGTGAAAGCTGACTTTTTTTCCAAGTTAGGAATGATTTAAAGGTGCTACTTGTAAGACCTCTTTAAAGGAGCCCTTAGCCAACTTTCGTATGTGGTTTAAGCCTCATATTATCAAGGTAGTGATGCAACAGCTTGACCCTTTCACTTGGGCCTAAATGAGCTTCAAAGTTGATGGCCTTTGGCTGCCCATTTTCCTAATTTCTCTTCACTTAGTTTGAGCCCAAATAGTCAAGTGGATTGTGATGTACTTGGTCCCTTTTTATATTCTTCTTATGCTGAAAAATATAATCCACTTATGATGCTAAAATACAGGCTAAAGTTACACCCTTAACACAGACTTGATCCACAATTGGACTTGGACAGATTGGACGTCGGGCCTCGTCTCCATCTAGCTAGCAAATTTAAGCTAAGTAAATAGGTGACTCACTGCTAGATTCCTAAGTCCTACAAGTACCTCCCTTCTCTCACTTCATTTAAGGCCGCGATCTCCTCAATTTGACTTAAAACTTGTATACACTCGAACCTCTTAAGAGTTAGACATACATATTTCCCTCTAATTTGAGATTCAAGCACTTTTAAAAAAAAATAGGCACCAATTTGAAAAAGCCATATCATGTTTCATGTGCATAGGACTAGTACATGTAAGGTGTGGGGGTGTTACACTCTGCTTCTGCGACCAAGGATTTTTGATTAATATGCTAAGAGGCTTGTTTGGGTCCCTTCGGGTTTTCATTCGTCTAGGCCCTAGGATTGGGTCGTGACACTCTAGTTTGGGGACAATAGCCTTGCTATCTACCTTGTTATTTAAGACTACGATATTTGGTTCCTCTTTATATACATTTGAGGGTGAACTTGGGACATGTCTAAACCCCTTTCACTATCTATGACTTAGAGGTATTGTTGGGTATTTGGACTTGTATGTATTTTCTCTACTTTTGTTCTTATGATTATGTTGATTATCCCTTAGATCCTATCCCTTAGCCTTTGCTTATTTTATTATCTATATCAATTATGTGCTTTATGTATGCTATGAGGCTTATTTGATGTACCTTCGGGTTACTCATTCGACATGTCACGTCGAGGATCTAGGTTTGGATCGTGACAGATCACCACTGGAATGGTTTGAGTATCTTCTTGTCACCATATCTCTCTCAAAAGTCAGTTCTCCATAATATTTTAACAATTCAGGATTCCTAAAGTGCTTTATTACCGAAATAAGTCTGTAATCTGGCATTACAACTCCTAAATGGTGTCCAAATCTATGTGTCTAGTCAAAACACTTTTCACGACTCGAACCTAGGGCCTAAACGTGACATGGCGAATGAAGAATCTGAAGGGACCCCAAACTAGCCTCTTAGCATATCATTACACATCCTTGGTCGCGAAAGCAATTAAAAATTAACAAGAGAACACAAAATAAGGATAAAAGGGGCTAAGAGAGTCTTTCATAGCTTAAAACATACAAGAGTCAAGAGAGTCAAAACTCAAAGCATCATTACATAACTTATCCAACAACACTTCTAAACTTAGAATTGAGCGGGGGCCAAGACAACTTTCCGGGCTCACCCTGATAGTCAAAAGCATACAATAAAAGAAAGCGAGTCTTTGAATAGCATAAGATAAAAAAGTATCGTCCTCGAAATTGAGGGCTCACCAAACTTGCATCAAAGATAGTACTAGCCATATAGAGGAGGAAGATAATCAAGTGGGACTCCGGTTCCTATATGGTAACATCATGTAGGCATAGAGTATGCGTTAATACATTTAAATATACTAAGTATGTAGGATGCAATGCAACAAGAGATAGGCAACATAATCAAAATGCATAATCATAAGCAAGATATTGTATATTAGCAACATGGCATGCATGAACAATGCTTGAAGTAAAACATGCTTGAAAATAATCATAATTACATAACTTGTTTACCACAACAAAGTGACATGATTAGATCATTTCAAATACCTTGTACTAGAGTGTGAGGGATATAGCATAGGCCATAACCACTTATAGTAGATAATGGGTAGTACATAAGGGTAAAGAGATAGCATAGGTCATAACCCCTACATGTAAGCATGAGATGATGAATAGCACAAAAGGTAGAAAGGTAGCATAGGACATAACGCCTACATGTGAAAATGAGGTAATACAAAATATTGAATCGCATATGAGGGTGAGGCGTACCACATAGTTCATAACCTCTTCATATGAGTATAAGACATTGCATAACATCAAATCATACATAAGGATAAGGTGTACAACATAGTTTATAACTCCTTCATGTAGAAATTAGCCTTGTGCTAGAGGGTAAGGCATATAACGTAGTTTATAACCCCATTTAGTAGGCTTCACAATTCATAAGTGCATAAACTTTAGCATAAGAACTCAGTAACTCATCAACAACCGAGACCTATATAAATCCTGCAATAGATCAAAGAAAACTTGATAATTCTTGACTTGACATTTTACCAAATACTTGGTGGGTGTGCAATGCTAGTCCAAAATCATGCAATTCAAGAGTGAAATCGTATGAGAAAACTTAATGTAAATCAACCTACCAACACTTGGTAATATCATCTTGCAAAATATATTGAAACCCCTCACTGAAACTCATCATAGATCTTAGATTCATAGCTCCATATATGCCTAAACAGTCAACATTTTATGAAACCCCAACATAGTTCATAGTCAAATTCATAATAAGAAGTACCTATAGATAAATCAACTTCAAAGCATAGAATTTATATAAAAAAAAAGTTTGGGCACCATTGGTGAAAGGACCCAACGGTTGACATCCACATACCTCAACTTTGGAGATTTCCTTGATGACAATATGAATGAGAACTTTAAGCTTGAATTTATTTCTTGAATCCGTAATGAGTTTGAGACACTTGATTTTGGATGAAGTATTTGGCTAAGTGTTAGAGAGGGTGTTGGGAATGTCTTGAATGGTATGGGGTTGAAAAATAGCTAAGTATAGGTATTTTTATGCGTATGAAGACTTAGGCCCAAACTCCAAGGCCTTAGGCCAAATTTAAAAAATTAGCAACAAAAATACACTAATCCGCACCCTGGTCGTGTCACGCCAGGGGCGCGGACCCTCACTGTTTTCGTAAATTTTTGGAAATCAAATTTTTGCTATGGTTGCTCTAAAATCAGGGTTATACCTATTTCCCACTGAATATTTCCCCTAATCACGAATATGAAGTCAGATTTTTGATATCATGCATTGATTTTGAGATATACAAAAATTACGAATATGGGCATTTTCGAGGCATATTTTCGGGCACCGTTTGGGAAATTTCAACACTATTCAACTTCCTCTACCCTTTTCAAGGACATTTGGGTGTGATTCTTTTGTAGTTGTTATGCCCAGGATGTTGTTGAAACATTGTGGATGTCATCTCCCAAGCCTAGAGATAAGTCATAACACGACAAATGAGGAATCCGAAGACATCTCACCCAAGCCTTTTAACATTCATCAGGCATTTATAGGTATTGAACATCAAATAAGTGGAACTTAAAAGGAGAAACATGACTAAGGGAAATCAACATGCAATCCATAACCTGAAATTAACATAAAACTTCATACATTTTATCCATTAATACCTTCTAATAAAAAGACTTGGCGAGGGCTAGGACATATTCCAAGCTCACCGTCAAGTAAAAGTAGAAAGGAAATACAACTTAATGAAAGCAACGTCTTAGTAAATCAAGCTTGGAAAGAAATAGGTATGGTCCCTGAACTAGAGAATTCATTAATCAATGAGCCTTCAATATCCACAACCTAACCATGTGTCAGAGGAGGAGGAGCGTCAGTGCCTATATAGTGAAATCATGTAGGCAAAATATTCGTTAGTACTTTAAACGTACTAAGTATATGAGATGTTGTGCAACATTGAAATTGTAATATGATAATAGGCAAGATGCATAATCATAACAAGGAAAGTAAGCCGAATATGATGCATGGTCGATACATGATATAAGACATGACTTGAAGCAACATAATCATCATAAATCATCATATACATATCTACGTGGGAGGACACCATAAACGATATTTAAGACCATGCAAGCTATTATAAGAAATATAACATAACCCCTTACGTTAGCACGGGGAGATTACTTACCAGGTATAATTTTGTCAACTTATACATGCACATCTTTAACTTTAACATTTGCTATTGTGAATACACTAGCCTTAGCCTACAAGTGCTTCTATGGTGGCACATAGTTAATGAGACAAGAGGTTGCTACTAGGGTTCCCTTACCGAACCCCACCTCAATTCCCATTCAATGCTAAGTCAAGTCCCACAAAGTACTTTAAAATATAATTATAATCACATATTCATAAGCTTTAGAACATACCATCATCATATTAGGAGTAACACATTTAACCTAGGAATCCCTTTATACAAGAATTGTCCTTTCACATGAGGGTCCACCTTTGGTGAGAATTGTCCTTTCACCATCTTAAGTAACATCATAAAAAGGGCTTCATAAACATACTTTATTAACTTTCATAAACTTTCATGAGCGTCAATTCGAAGGCCCTTATCATTCATAACAAGTTTTATCATAGGAACATTAACTTAAAATTTGGCAGGTTAATGCATGTAAACTTTAAATCATGAAATTCAAGAGAGTTATGCATAAATATAGTAAAATTCATCCATTAAAATTATCATCAAAGTAACCTACCATAATTATTCAAAAGCTAGATAAAGAAACATGAAATTTACCTTGTTAATCATCAATATTATAATATATTTGTCATGACTTAAGCCTAAGGCCTAGGTGTGACACAATAAATGAGGAACCCGAAGGGACCTCAAACAAGCCTCTTTAGCATACAAGGCACATCCTTGGTTGCAGAAGTATAATTAAATAAGAAACACATAAATCTAGGGGAAATGAGACTTTGGACTCAAGCTATGAGAATTTTATAGGGAAGAGGATTAGCATGAACACATGACAAATAAATTATACGAGCGGCTAAGTATGACTGACGCTATGGGAAGAAGCAGGGTCTTAGGACTTTCCACCTCATCACAGTAACAAACAACAACATATAAAGGGAATAAGGACTAAGAGAAGTCTTCAAAATTTACATAGACATAAGAGGAGTCAAGCTCATAACATACATAACCATATCCAACAACACCTCTAGTATGAGTGGAATAGGCTGGGGGCCAAGATATCTCTCGGGCTTTCTTTCAAAACATAAATCTCTATAATAAAATGTCTTAACAAAAGCATGAAAGTAAGTGGATATTATCTTCGAAATGGAGGACTTACTAATAGCAATCTTTAATCGAACCATCTAGTCACGTGGAGGAGGATGATGACTATGAAACGACCCCAAAAAGTGCATGAAAATGTGCCCCAAAAATGCCCATAATCGTAATTTACATGTATCTTAAAATCTATGCGTGATATCGAAAATTCGATTTCATATTCTTATTTGGGGGGCAAAATTGAGTAGAAAATAAGTATAACCCGAATTTTAGAAGACCAGTAGCAAAAGTTGATTTTCACAAATTTTCAAATTTCAGTAGCTGTCCGCGACAGTTCCGCGACGTGGACCTGTCACAGAGCTGTAGAAATTTGTCCCATTTGTTGGGTCCGCGTCGCGGACTAGATGTGGACCTGTGTATTTTGTTGCCAATTTTTCCTGTTTTGGTCCAAGGCCTTTGGGTCTTGAGCCTAAATCTCTCCATGCATAAAAATACCTATACTTAGTCAATTTTCAAACTTATGTCATACAAGACATTTTTCAAAACCTTCTCAAACACTTAGACAAATATTTCACTCAAAATCAAGGGTCCCAAACT
>JAABOM020058483.1:0-50147 GCA_011800125.2 Solanum clarkiae | reverse complement strand
GGTTTCAAGGTTTGGGCGGCTGGTGAGGGTTTGGAAGGTGAGGAAAAATGAAGAAGAAGGGTTTGGGGTAAAGGATAACTGCACGCGCCCGTTTAAATTAATTTTATTATTTTTTTTAAATAATTGTTTAAAAATCATAAAAATAAAAATAAAGTTTCGTGGGTAATTTGACACCATGGAGGATAAAAATTGAGTGCCAACAATGGAGTATTGTTATTTATTAATTTTTGATAATAAATATCTTTTCTATCATTATGACATAGACGTGGCGGAATTGTTTTATCACAAAGCTAAAAGAAGCTTCAGTACTATCACGACTGTAAACTCTATCTAGTTTTTCTAAATAGAGGCATGGTTGACCAGTAGTAACATTGAATATCTCCTCTCTTTACTTCAATTTATCCACTATTTAAAAATAAAATTTTTATTAATGCATCAAAAGAATAAATATTTCCCATATTTTAGATTAATATTTATTTTCAATTTTTTTTAAAGTCTAAAAAAATACCTTGTCTCACTTCACGTGATACTCTTTTTTTTAATTTTGAAAAAAAAATCACTTTATTATAATTAGAAAAAATTTAACTTTAAAATTTTCTTTTTTCCCTTAATGAATTGATTTAGAGTCAGTCAAGTAACTTAAAATTAATTTAGACCATAAGTTTTAAAAGTCTTCTATTTTTACTTAAATATTGTACTAAATTAAATAATAATATTATAACATAAAATAGAACAAAGAAAATATTATTAGTAGAAATATTATGATTAAATCTTTATATCAAGTATTATTTTTTAAAAAGTTATAAAATATACAAATAAAAATTAAGGGAGAGAGTATACACTATTGTGTGAAAATGTGGACAAGGAAATCTTGAGATGACATAATCTCTCACAATTACATTTGGAACAGAGCAGAAGAAACTAGCACGTAATTTCATTTGGTCTTTGTTCCTTAACATTTATCTCCCTTTTCTTTCACGCTTTTTAAGAAATATTTTATTTATTTACGCTTTAATTTATTTATACTATATTTTATTTTTGTATTTTATTTGTTAATATCAAAACTAATTATGGAGAACATTTTTAAAAAATATTTATACTTTATAAAAAAATATTAAATTTAGAAGGTACAATAATTAAAATTAATTAATTCTAACTGAATCTTTATAAAATTACAAAAACAATTAAGATAACATCCTGAAGAATATGAACAAGTAATATGAGCCTCAAAGAGTATTACTTAGCGCTACAGAGTACGAAACTCCACTCGTTCTCTCTTTTCTTTTGCCTTATACCGGCGACTTTGTCCTTGAATTTATTCTATTTCATATCCACCGATTCATGGAATAGAATTCACTCTATACCCATATCCCTGGAACAACGGTAAAATAAGCTCCATCTTAGTCTACCCAACTTTGACTTTGACTTGAAAGAGTAAGTTTTCGTCTCTGTTGTTGAAAAGTCAGGACCCGTTGGGGAATCTATTCTAGACCCGCCTGCCGGAAGATTTCCCAAAATGCTATTTTCAACCTCTTTCGAGTTCCTTTAATCGCCACTGCTTCCATGACCAAAGAGATCGCCCGCAAAAATATTTATACTTTATAAAAAAATATTAAATTTAGAAGGTACAATAATTAAAATTAATTAATTCTAACTTAATCTTTATAAAATTACAAAAACAATTAAGATAACATCCTGAAGAATATGAACAAGTAATATGAGCCTCAAAGAGTATTAGTTAGCGCTACAGAATATAGATTCAGCACAGATAAAAGACTAAAAACAGAACAACTGATTCATTATTTTTAGTTATTTTCCTAGTAATCACTCTCTTTGTTTTATATTAATTTCTTAATTCTTTTTTATTTGTCTCTTAGAGCACTATACATAAGATGAATAGTTTTAGGTATTTACCTTTTATCAACTCCGTTGGAAAAGAAATCTTTTAAAACTTAAAAATCTATTTATGAAAAAATATTAGTTATAGAGACAAAATAATTTTTTTTAAAAGTAATTATATTTTAATTTGATAAATTTATAAATAGTTATTTATAATAAAGCGGACAATTGATTTGAAATGGACGAAGCAGTATATAGCAACTCCACTAGATAAGTCTGGCATAATCTGGTATTTCACATGACACATGATAATACTTTATATTATTCAATTCAGAGAATTTGACCAGGAGCGCAGTTCTGTATGCTGACGAAAGTTTACTTGTAAAGTAGCCATTTTGAATAACCCTCGTGCTTTATTTATTTTTACTTAAAGAATATTATTTTTAATTTATTTAAAAATATATTAATATAAAAGAAAGAAAATAATTTTTTTGGTAATGCAATTATTAGAAGAGAATCTTGTCATTCCACAACAATCTACTAAAATTGTAAATCGTAATTAAACCCTAGGAACTAAAAACTGTGAATCTTCTATATTGTAAGTAATTACTAACTTTAAATAATAATGTGTCCCTCTTAATAATAATATATAACCTTAAAAATGTTGCCTTAATTACATATATGTAATAGCATATATTGAATGGTTACAAGGATATTCATACAATTGTACTCAAAACTTAGATAAAATATGAATAAAACACGATGTTTGAATACGTAAATACACCCTAACTTATCACTTTACACTTAGAGTTAATTTTAATTGTGCCACAACTCATATTTTTATTTTTCTTATATACTAATCTATTATAATCTCTGATCTCCTTCCGAGCAGTGCTTGGTAGCACAATGAAACTTGGCTTAATCAGCGGGTTCATGCATAAAAGGATCCTCATAAAAATGACATGTCCGTTCATGTTCATATATGATTGCATCATTCAATATTTTTATGATCACTTTTTTAGATATGCTGTTCAACTTTTCTCCTAGTAGCTCATTTTACAACTATCTGATGTATATGATGCTATTGACAATCTACTTTTTTTCAGAAATTAAAGTTCATTCGTAAATGAAGACATGGACTAATTTTGGACAAGAATTTATCTCATCTAATTGCAATATTTTAAATCACGCTTTCACTTCACTTATAAGAGAGTACTGTCACGATGCGAAATTGGGTGTGATGACACTTACTCACCGGACAAGTGCGCTTAATTAGGTCACAACAACTTAATACAAGATAATACGAAAGCTAAAACAGCATAACATTAAAATAACAAGGCTGTAAAACATATCGGGCATAAACCCAAAATAAAAACTATCCCAGAACTGTCTGTCACAAGGTACAAGCCTCTAATTAATACATCAGAATAAGAAGAAATGATACAAGTCTCAATAGTATTTGTCTCTCAAATAGAACCAAACTACTACAAGATATTCGACAGACTCGAGAGCGTGCCAGAGCAACAAGCAACTACACTCAACTCTCGACAACTCAGTGCAGAAGACAAAGAAGTATTTTAGCAAGATACGGGCTCACAACCTATCACGACCCAAGCCTAGGGCATAGACGTGACATGGCGCAAGGGGAACCCGAAGGGACCCCAAGCAAGCCTCTTAACGCATCATTATAGATCCTTGGTAGCGGAAACAATAAAATAGCAACAAGAGTAGAAATAGGGATAATCGGGGCTAAGGGATAAAATTCATATCATAACAACAAAAGCCAAGAGAGAGTCAAGCTTATAACATTACACATGACATGTCCAACAATACCTCTACTACATAGATAAGAGCGGGGTCCAAGACAAGCACCCAGGCTCACCCTCATAGTCAACATTTACATAAAAGAAAATAGTTTTAGAACATAGCATGATATCATAGACAACGTAATGTCCCCAAAATGGAGGACTCACCAACAAGCTTGAGAGAAATCGTACTAGCCGCAAGAAGATGGATGACCAAATAGGGCACCGGTCCTACATGGTGACATCATATAAGCATAGAGTATGTGTTAGTATATTGGAATGTAGTAAGTATGTAGGATGCAATGAAACAAGAGACAGGCAACATAGTCAAAATGCATAGTGATAAGCAATAGATAACATAATAACAATATGACATGTACGATCAATGCTTAAGTAAATCATGCTTTGCATATCATTCATCTTACATAGAACATAATATATAAGTGTGGGAAGAAACCTCAACCGATATTCAATAAGACCAAGTGAGCTACAACTCAAAATCTCGATATCAACCCTACACCAGAAGAAAGGGGGAAGTTACTTGCCAAGGTGAACCTCCTGATGACTAAGTGGATCCATTAAGCCTTGTGTTAACTGGATACTCACCTCTAGTTCATGGACTTGGCTACTCGCCTCAAGCCCGGACTCGAGTCCTCACCTCAAGCAATGTACATCAAAACCCTTCATCCAATCTCACAATAGATCTTAGATTCATAGCCCAAAACATAGTAAAACAGTCACAATTTCATAAACCCCAACATAGTGTGCAGTGAATTTTATAAGACCCTTGAGTAAATTAACTTTAAATCATGCAAATTAGAGTAAAAGGAAGCTTGGTATCATGGGTGAAAGGAACTCATGAAAGAAACCCACATACCTTAGATTTTAGAGAATCCTTGAAGAAGATTGGAGATGAAGACTTGAAGCTTGAGAGCAATCCTTAGATCCGAATGAGTTTTGAGACTTGAATTTAGGAGATGAAATATTGTCCAAGTGTTTGGGAGAGTATTTGAGAATATCTTGGAAGATATGAGGGTGAAATAAGGCTAAATACAGGTATTTTCACGCATGGGAAGGCTTAGGCCCAAGACTTAAAAGTCTTTGACTGAACTGAAAAACTGGACAACAAAATACACTGGGGTGCGTCGCACCCCAAACGCTGATTAACACTATTTTTCGTCAACTTTGAAATTTTGAAATTTGCTACGGTTGCTCTAAAATTGGGTTTAGACTCATTTCCCACTCAATTTGACCCCCTGATCAAGAATATGAAGTCGGATTTTTGAAATAATGCACGAATTTTGAGATATATAGAAATTATGATTTTGGGCTTTTTCGAGGCACATTTTCGGGCACTTTTCGAGGTGACGACCTCCACCTTACCCTCTCTCACCCAACATTTCCAACTCTAATAAGGCGAAATCAAGACTTTGCTTAAACTAGAGCTCTCCAACCAAAGAAGATTTGGAACCATTAATAATACTACATCACCGTGCTCAACTTCCTCCAACCTAACCCCCACTCTAGCCAAATGATGGACCCCTCAAGTCACCTCTTTGCCACCATCATCAACACATGCTAGTCTACTTAGAGCACCAACTACAATATTAGCCTCACTTGGAAAAAATAATGCACACTTATATCATAATCCCTAAGGAGTTCTAACCACTTTCTTGTCATCCTCAACTCACACCTACCATATTTAGCAAACAACCTCTCATCTCCCAAGACTTGCAACTCTACCCCCAAAAGGATTTATGAGCTATAAATAAATCAATGTTCCACCACTAGAGGCTACCACAAACATGTCAAGATAGGGTCTTAAGACCCTATTCATGAAATGCACAAACCTAGCTGGTTCATAAGTCAACCAAACAACTCCACAATACTCAATATGCTCACTACTAATTTGAAAACAAACTTAGGGATGTCACCTATCCTCATCCTCACTTGGGGAATAAAACTCAAACCATAAATCAATCTTAGAGAAGTGACTTAGCCCATTGTAGTTGACCAAATAAATCGTCCACCCTAGCCATCATATTACAACCTTATGGGTTCTACACTCATTGGAAGCATGGTTTGCAAGTAGCTAAACCACCTCAACTCCAATCCAACAAACTAAGTCCAACCAAAATCACAAGGCAAGAGCCTGTGCAATAAGAACATGAATAACCCCTTAGAGTCTGTTTGACCTTAAGACAAGAATGGACCTTCCTTGTTGCTATCACTTGACAACCTCCCACTCAAAGACGGGTTCATAGGGAGTCAGATTCTAACTCTACAGGTCCTAGTATCCATGGGGACATAATATGCATGCAGCCAATCCACCCCAATCATGACATTAATCCTTCGACATCAACTCCAACAAGTCACAAGGCTAGACCTAAGGCAAGATAAACATAGAATAGCACCTATGAACATTCTTAGAAACAATATACTCAATAATAAGGTAGAAACCAAAGGTTCACATAATAACTCGGGGCACACAAGAAGCCCATTAGTGACCAAAAAGGAACGATGTAATGAATAGTGGAACCCAGATTCATCAAAATCAAGATCTTCAACTTACCCGCGAAGTACCAAGCCAATTCTAGTTACCCCTAGAGGGGTATGGTTGAGAACGTCGATGACCATATGTGATCTTTAGGGACCCAGGGACAATGCCTCATCTTATGATCCAAACCACATCCAAAACATGCACTCGAATTGGCTAAGCAATCTCCCGGGTGGTTTGTAGCATGTAAGAGGAGTTTTCCCACCAATACCTTCACCTTGATACTTGGGGTTGGCCACCCCATACTTGGCAACCCTCTTGTTTGGAGTATCGTCGGACTCTTGACCTCAGAAGCTACTATAAAATCAAGCCCTCTTAGACCCATCACTTTTCCTCTTTCTCAGCTTCTCCCCCTCAAGTTGTTCGGTATAAATCATGAGGCGGGACAAATTCATATCATTTATTAACATATAGATATGACACTACACATTCACCAAATCGGATAACCCCATCACAAACTTACTCATTATAGACCTTGAGTCGGCAACCAAGTGTGGAGCATACTTTGAAAGTTGGTTGAACTTGAGGGCATACTCCCTCATACTAATAGATCTTTGTTTCAAGTTCATGAACTACACTAATTTATCTTCCCTAACCTCAAGAGGAATGAACCAGCTAAGGAAACCTACCATGAACTCTTCCCAAAGCACCATACAGTTGACTCCCTTTCCTTCCTTCCATTGGTTGTACCATATTTGTGCAACCCCTTTGAGTTGGTAGGCCGCCAACTCCGTCTTATGGGCCAACCTCATACCATGATAGAAAAATCTTGTAGACCTCATCAATGAACTCTCGAGGGTCCTCACTCACCTTTGACTCATAGAATTCTGGGGGATTCATTCTCATGAAGTCTCTCACCCGAGATGCTGGTGTAGGAGAATGAGGGGATTGGGCTCTTTGGTTTGCTTGATTAGCCACATCTTGAGCTAACATAATGAGTGCATCCTAGAATTCTCCATTATCGATTGTCCTTTGGGTGAGGGGGTTCTTCTTTCTCTTGTGTTAGGCATGATCTAGAATAGCAAAGAACAATCGTTAGGGAGAAAAACCTTACCTTAACTCTATAGCACAATATAGATCATGAAGAAGGGGAACATTTCCTAAAACATCTCATAGCCTCCTACTCATAGTTGTGGTGCATAACACAACAATGAATAAGACTCTAATTGACGCGGTGTGTTGGACTCTGAGGATCTAGCAACCTAATGCTCTGATACCAAGTTTGTCATGACCCAAGCCTAGGATAGACGTGACAGGGCACAACAGGAACCCGAACGGACCCAAAGCAAGCCTCTTAGCGCATCATTACACATCCTTGGTTGGGAAAATAATAAAATTGCAGCAACAGTAGAAATAAGAATAATCGGGGATTATAACAACAAAAGGCAAGAGAGAGTCAATCTTATAACAATACACATGACATGTCCAACAACACCTCTACTACATAGATAAGAGTAGGGGCCAAGACAAGCAATCAGGCTACCTCATAGTCAACATTTACATAAAAGTAAGGTAGTTTTAGAACATAGCATGATATCATAAACAATGTCTCCGGAATGGAGAACTCACTAACAAGCTTGAGAAAACTCGTACTAGCTGCGAAGAGTTGGATAATCAAGTGGGGCACCAGTTCCTACATGGTGACATCATGTAGGCATAGAGTATGCATTAGTACATTGAAATGTACTAAGTATGTAGGATGGAATGCAGCAAGAGATAGACAACATAGCCAAAATGCATAATGATAAGCATTAGATAACATAATAACAATATTGCATGTATGATCAATGCTTAAGTAAATCATGCTTTGCAAATCATTCATCTTATATAGAACATAATATATAAGTGTAGGAAGTAACCTCAACCGACATTCAATAAGACCAAGCGAGCTACAACTCAGAATCCTGATGTCAACCCTAAACCGGAAGAAAAGGGGAAGTTACTTGCCAAGGTGAACCTCCTAATGACTGATTGGATCCACTAAGCCTTGTGTGAATCAGGTACTCGCATCTAGTTCATGGACTCGGGTATTCGCCTCAAACCCGGACTTAGGTACTTGCCTCAAGTAATGTACATCAAAACCCTTCATCCAATCTCACAATACATCTTAGATTCATAGTCCAAAACATAGTAAAACAATCACAATTTCATAAAGCTCAACGTGGTGTGCGGTGAATTTCATAATAAATAAGACTCATGAGTAAATCAACTTTAAATCATGCAAATTAGAGTAAAATGAAACTTGGGTATCATGGGTGAAAGAAACCCACATACCTTAGCTTTTGGAGAATTCTTAAGAAGATTGAAGATAGAGACTTGAAGCTTGAGAGAAAATCCTTAGATTTGGATAAGTTTTGAGACTTGAATTTAGGAGATGAAATATTGTCTTTGTGTTTGGGAGAGTATTTAGGAATGGTCTTAGAAGATATGAAGGTGAAATAAGTCTAAGTGTAGGTATTTTCACGCATTTGAAGGCTTAGGCCCAAGACTTAAAAGCCTTGGACCTAAATGAAAAACTGGACAACAAAATACATTGGGGCGCGCCCTAAACTCGGATTAACACTATTTTTCGTCAAATTTGAAATTTCAAAATTCACGATGGTTCTTCTAAAATAGGGTTAGACCCATTTCCCACCCAATTTGACCCCCTAATCAAGAATATGAAGTTGGATTTTCGAAATATCGCACAGATTTTGAGATGTATGGAAATTATGATTTCGGACATTTCTGAGGCACATTTTTGGGCACTTTTCGGGGTCGTTTCACAACCTACACACATATGTAGAAAAACAAGGTTGAGTACCAAAGTACTCCACAAGAGGACTTAATCATAAGTAGGGAATAAATAACTAAGCACTCCTTCCATCCCAACCACATACTTCAGGACTACAAAACCTGCACATAGGAAAAAGCAGCTTACACAACATAGATAACATGAACAATTACTCATATTACAGTACCCTAAATAGTCCAATCATCATAATATATAAGGCTCAAGTTATAAGGACCCGAACTTTATATGACCTTAATGGTGCATGGAAATTTAGTTTCAGAAAGTTTTGGACCAAGGCAACATCTTATGGAAGCCTCCACATGCTGTGCGACCCCTATATAGGACCCCTAAATGAGTTATATTCCTTCATTACTACTGGCTCTTATTCTAACACTTAGCTTCTCGTTCACTTACTCAAACGCTTTTCAATTCCTCTTTTCGAGCTCTAATAAGAGGACTCGCATGGAACCTTCAAGCTAAAGTTAAATTCACTTTCAAGACCTCAATTCAAGAGCATTTATGTGGTTTAGGGTCATCATGAGTCTCCTTCATTAAGCCAAGTTCAAAGAAATTCTATCGACTAAGCTTTTCACATGAACTAATAGAAGGATTAACTTTAAATGGTCATATCTCTTAGCACAAAGAATTGGATGGACTAAAATCTACCAAATTGAACCTCTTTGAATTAGCTTTCTAACACATCTAATGTCACCCAATTTCAAGTTCTAAGTAATAAGTTATTCCCTTTTTCGTAAAACCTGTCTGGGCTAGGAAAACGTGCTTTCATGGCCCATGAAGAGCTTTACAATCCATGAAGCCACTTATGGTAAGTTCTGGATAAAATTCAAGGACTCATTTTATTGAGATATTTTTTATATTTTGGCCTATCTCCAAGGTTTTTTTATGACCATTACGCCCCCTTTTACACTCCTAACAACCTCTATCTATATTCATAACCACTCATTCAAGACTAACACTTAGTTTCTAGAATCAAACTGTCAAAATTCTCTCCAAGTCTCATCTTCAAGATTCAAGCTAGGATTCAATTGGGGTTTCAACTTCAAGCTAAATTCTTCTCAAGTTCATCTTCCTAAACAAGGTATGTGAGTTTGATTCTTTGTCCCTTTGAACAAAGAAGACCCAAACTCTTTTCAAGTGATTTTCATGAATTTTAGCTTACTTTAAATATATTTTTTTAATGTTATTATTTATTAAAATTAATTGATGCATGGGCTATATTTATTTATTGATTTTAAAGTGAATTAAGCCTTGAATGATGAAATGTATTGAAATTATGAAGTTATGAAAGTGCATGTCCCATTTTAAGCTTGATTTGTGCATGGGTAATCTATATTATTATTGAAATGTGAATTTTACTTATATTTTTACTTGAATTTTATAATGTATTGTTGATTTAAATTTGAATCTATATTACCCATGCTATTTTCATTTCATTCAAACTCAATGCATTCATGAACATTGAGTTTTATTAAAATTATGAAGTGGGTTGAGCCCAGTTATGTTTATATATATGATTTTGATAAGATATTGGTTATGACAAGAATGTGATTACATAAATTTCTATTATTATGGCTTTTTGAGTATTTTAGGTGCTTGCTCCATTTCGTATATGTAGATGAGTTATTCCTATGCATGAGTATTGTAATTATAAACTATGATTTGGTTTTTGAGCTGGATTATGAATGTATGTGAAATATGTTTGGCTTTTGAACCTAAATATGCATTGAAATGATTTGAAAAGACTATTGCCTCTTTTGAAAGTATGTATATTTATAAGTTTATATGAGATGTTTTGACTTAGCATCGATGGATTAGAGGCCCTTTCCCTTTCCTTGAACTATGTTTCAAGCATAGGTACATGTGAAAATCCTATCCGAAATGTGGGTGCCCATAAGAAAGGTAAACTCTCCGAAATGGGGGTGCCCGTAAGGAGAAGAATAATGTGATATCATAAAACAGAAGGTTGCTTTATATGAAATTGGGATGTCCATAAGGTGAAGTATTATTTACCTTGGCAAGTAGACCACCTCTTTACCGGTGAGGAATTTTATCGGGATTCCAAGTAATAGGTCACTTGGTCTTACTCATGTCGGTTAAGGTCAAATCCCTACTATATATGAGCAATATTGCATTTCATGCATCATGAATTTCATGGCATATTGTTATACTACTTTTCTTTGGATATAT
The DNA here is from genome assembly GCA_011800125.2 of Solanum clarkiae. Taxonomy (NCBI): domain Eukaryota; kingdom Viridiplantae; phylum Streptophyta; class Magnoliopsida; order Solanales; family Solanaceae; genus Solanum; species Solanum clarkiae. The sequence goes on along the minus strand of JAABOM020058483.1, from coordinate 38,965 downwards.
AATTTTTTTCTATATTATGTGCCCTTGCCATCTAACATTAAATGCAGGTTTGTTATGTCATATGCATTGTATGCCCGCATACTTAGTACATTTAAATGTACTAACACATACTTTTGCCTACATTATCTAACCATGTAGGGACCAGAGATTTCTTTCGTCCACCGTTTGATGGCTAGATAAGATTTGATAAAGTGTTGTAGTGATCATATCTTACAAGGACAAGCCATTATCTATCTACCATATCTTGATTCCGTTTTGCTATTTACTTTGAGAGTGAGCTTGGGACATGTCTTAGCCTCCATCCTATTTTATGACTAGAGGCAATGTTGGACATCTTGTAGACTCTTGTCAGATCTATATGTTTTGTGTTGTATTTGGAGCTTATGATTATGGTTATCTATTGGATATGCTATTATGGATTGATTATGGTAATTATGATAAGTATGTATGTTTGGATGTGAAAATCTGAAAGATCCTAAGTCTCGTATTGCCCTCATAGTGTGAGTCATACTTACCCACCCCTTAGTTCTTATGTGTTATGTGGATCCATGTTAATCTCTATCCCTATGGCACCCCCATAACGTGAGTCCTACTTTTCTGTCCCTTACAACTATATATTTACTATCTTTAATACGCTTTCGAATCAATGAAGTGAATATGGATACTTTGAGGCTTTTTTGGGGACTTTCGGATTCCCATTTGTCATATCACTCCTAGACCCTAGGTCCAAGTTGTGACAGAGACAGTATCAGAGCACTAGGTTTATAAATGATCCTTGGAGTCCAACATGCCACATCAAGTAGAGTCTTATTCATGAGTGTGAAGCGCACCATATCTATAGGTAGGAGGCTACAAATATTTTACGAAATGCTTCACTTTTCATGATTCATATCGTTTCATGGAGTGTGTTAAGATTTTCTATCTCCATCCCTCTCTACTGAATAAGGAGAGTTATGTTGGGCTCGTAATACAATCCATGCAAGGAAGGTATTGTAGCTGATTTTATAGATAGGGTCAAAACAGATTTGCTGAAGGATATGCATCATTTGACTAGATTGGGGAATTAGGGTTAAGTGAATCTAATAATGGTTTTGTTTGTGTTAAGAATAGGGCTGTATCTTCTGTGGTTGTTGATGTCAAGAAAAAGCAAGACTTAGACCTGTCATTGGTTGTGTTGAAGAGGTTAGTTGCCAAAAGAAAGGTAGAGGTTTTCTCCTAAGGGGGAGATGGTGTAATTTGGTACTAAGATCGATTGTGTGTTCTGGATGTTAAAGGTCTTAGGGAGGTGGTCATGAGTGAAGCACATAACTCTCATTATTCCATACATCAAGGATTTACCAAAATGTGTTAGTGTGAGGGAAATGTATTGGTGGCATGGTATTAACAAGGACATAGCTAGATTTGCATCTAACGCTCTAATTGCCAACAAGTGAAGGTGGAACATCAAAGACCCAATTTTTGGCCCAAAATATTGAAATCCCTCCTTGAAATGAGAGAATGAGAATGTGGACTTTTTGATTGGGTTTCCTCGTACCGGAAGCAATTAGACTCCATGGGGATAATTGTTGGAAGAATGACTAAATTGACTCACTTCTTATTAATTGGGACTACTTTCAATGTTGAGGACAATGCCAGGTTATATATATGGAAGTTGGTTAGATTTGATGGTGTGCCTACTTTTTATTATATCGGATGGGGGTACCCAATTTACTTCTCACTTTTGGAAATCATTTCAAAAAAGGGCTTGGCACTATGGTGAAGTTAAGTACCATTTTCTTTCTCAATTCGATAGACAAGTCGAAGAGACGATTCAAATCTTGAAGGACATGTTGGGGACTTGTGGATTAGAATTCAAGGAAATTGGGATGATCATCTACCACTTATTGAGTTTGCTTACAATAATAGCTTTCATGCTAGCATTGGTATAGCAGCATTTGGAACTTTATATGGTAGAAGGTGTAGGTCTCTGATGGGGTGGTTTGAGTTAGATAAAATGACTTCTATAGGCCCGAATTTAGTGTTGGAGGCTATGGAAAGAGTAATATTGATTAGGAAAAAGTTGAAGATGACTCAAAGTCACCAAAATTCTTATTCGGAGGTTAGAAAGAGGGATCCTAAATTTCTTGTCGGTGATAGGGTGTATCTGAACATTTCTCCTATGAAGGGTGTTATGTGTTTTGGTAAGAAGGGAAAGTTAAGTCTCAGGTATGTAGGTCCTTATGAGATTGTTGAGCGGATTGGGAATGTGTCCTACAAATTGGATTCCCCTTCAGATTTGAGTTTTATTCATGCAATTTTCCATGTGTTTGTGTTGAGGAAATTGATTGGTGATCCTAGTATAATTATGCCTTTGGAAGGTGTTGAGGTGGAGGAGACCTTGTCTTATGAGGAAGTTTCGGTTGAGATCTTAGATAGGCAAGTGAAGCAGCTTCGCAATAAGGATATTGCTTTGGTTGAGGTGCTTTGGAGAAATAAACATGTTGAAAGTACTACGTGGGAAGTGGAACCAAGTATGATGAGATGATACCTCTATCATTTCTAATCTACTCAAGCATATGGTATTAGGTTCTTCTTATTCTTAATGGTCCTAATTCTTTCACTCTTGAGTTCCATGACATGGCATGTATACATGTGAATGAAAATGATTTAAAGATGTTTTGATATAAGTCTTAATGACTTTATGATTTTCAAGTGATGAAATATGCATTATATCTTATGATTAGATGTTTCATGTTCTAAGTCAAGCCTTGTTCTAACAGATTTGAGGATGAATTGTCCTAAGAGGGAGATGAAATAAGGACTCGAACTTTATATGAATTTAATGGTGCTTGAAAATTTGGTTCCGGAAAGTTTTGGACCAAGGTAACACCTTATGGAAGCCACCAATAGCCGTGTGACCCCTATATGGAGGCCTAAATCAATTATACTCCTTCATTACTACTATTCCTATTCTAACACTTAGCTTCTCTTTCACTCGCTCAAATGCTTTTCGACTCCTCTTTTCGAGCTCTAATTAGAGGATTCCCATGGAACCTTCATGCTCAAGATAAATTTACTTTCAAGCCCTCAATCCAAGAGTATTTATGTGGTTTAGGGTCATCATGGATCCCCTTCATCAAGCCAAGTTTAAAGGAATTTCATTGGCCAAGCTTTTCACATGAACCGATAGAAGGATCAATTTTAAATAGTCATATCTCTTAGCACAAAAAGAATTGGGTGGCCTACGACCTACCAAATTGAAGCTCTTTGAATTAAATTTCCAAAACATTTGATTTCACCCAATTCCGAGTTCGGAGTAAGAAGTTATGGCCTTTTTCATAGAACTTGTCTGGGTTGGGATAGAGTGCTTTCACCGACCATGAAGAGCTTTATGACCCGTGAAGAGCTTCACGACCCGTGAAGCCACTCGTGGTAAGTTCTAGATAAGATTCAAGGGCTCATTTTATTAAGCTATTTTTGATAATTTGGCCCATCCCCAAGACTTTTTATGACCTTTATACCGCCGTGTACACTCCTAAACAACCTCTATCTATTTTCACAGCCCCTCATTCAAGACTAATACTTAGTTTCTAGAATCAAAATCTCAAAATTCTCGCCAAGTCTCATCTTCAAGATTCAAGCTAGGATTCAATTGAGGTTTTGACTTCAAGATAAATTCTTCTCAAATTCATCTTCCTAAACAAGGTGTGTGAGTTTGATTCTTTTTTCATTTGAACCAAGAAGACCCAAATTCTTTTCAAGTGATTTATTAAAATCAATTGATGAGCTATATTTATTTATTCATTTTAAAGTGAATTAAGCCTTGAATGATGAAATGTATTGAAGTTATGAAGTTATGAAAGTGCATGTCCCCTTTTAAGCTTGATTTGTGCATGAGTAATCTATGTTGTTATTTAAATTTGGATTTTACTTGTGTTTTTACTTAAATTTTATAATGTATTGTTGATTTAAGTTTAAATATATATTACCCATGCTATTTTTATCTCATTCATAGCATATGCATTCATGAACAGTTTTATGAAAATTATGAAGTGGGTTAAGCCCAATTATGTTTATGTATATGATTTTGGTAAAATATTGGTTATGACAAGAATGTGATCACATAAATGTCTAATATTATGACTTTTTGAGCATTTTGGTTGATTGCACCATTATGATTATGAACTATGATTTGACTTTTGAGCTTGATTATGAATGTGGGAATTATGTTTGGCTTTTGAACCTAAATGTGCATTGAAATGATTTGAAAGGACTATTGCCTCTTTTGAAAGAATGTATATTTATAAGTATTCATGTGAGATGTTTTGACTTAGTACTGATAGATTGGCGCCCTCTCTCTTTCCTCGAACTATGTGTCAAGCATAGGTATATGTGAAAATCCTATGAAAAATGGGGTGCCCATAAGGAAGGTAAACTCTCCGAAATGGGGGTGCCCGTAAGGAGAAGAATAATGTGATATGCTAAAATGTGAAAATTCTATTCGAAATGGGGGTGCCCGTAAGGAAGGTTACTTCATACGAAATGGGAGTGCCCGTAAGGTTCATGATTTACCTTTGGCAAGTAGACCAGCTCTTTACCACTGAGGGATTTCATTGGGATTCCAAGTAATAGCTGCTTGGTCTTACTCATGTCGGTTGAGGTCACATCCCGACTATATATGAGCAATATTGTATTTCATGCATCATGATTTCATGACATATTGTTATACTACTTTTCTTTGGATATATGCTTTTTCTATATTATGTTCCCTTGTTATCTAACATTAAATGTAGGTTTGATAAGTCATATCCATTACATGCCCTCATACTTAGTACATTCAAACATACTAACACATACTTTTGCCTACATGATCTAACCATGTAAGAACTGGAGATTTCCTTCACATCCACTGTTTGACGGCTAGATTGGATTTGAGAAAGTATTGTGGTGAGTCCTATTTTCCAAGGACAAGCCACCATCTATCTACCTTATCTTGATTCCATTTTGCTATTTACTTTGAGGGTGAGCCTGAGACATGTCTTGGCCCTCGTTCTATCTTACGACTAGAGGCATTGTTGGATATCTTGTAGACTCTTGTCGGATCTATATGTTTTTTTATTGTATTTAGAGCTTACGATTATAGTTATCTATTGGATATGGCTATTATGGATTGATTATGATAATTACGATAAGTATTATTTTTTGATGTGGAAATGTGAAAGATTCTAAGTCCCGTATTTCCCTATAGAGTGAGTCATACTTATCCGCTCCTTAGTTCTTATGTGCTACGTGTTATGTGAATCAATGTTAATCCCTATCCCCATGATACCCCCATAGTGTGAGTTCTGCTTTCCTGTCGCTTAGAGCTATATGTTTACTATCTTTAATATGCTTCCAAACCAGTGATGTGAATATGGATACTTTGAGGATCGTTTGGGGACTCTCGGATTCCCATTCACCATGTCACTCCTAGACCCTAGGTCTTGGTCGTGACCCAAGTCATTCAACATATGTCACAACTTATCAATAGTTCAATCTCAATAGTATACAAGAACTTAAGTAATTCAACATATGTCACAACCTTTCAATAGTTCAATCTCAACAAATATACAAGATTCAAGTCATTCAACATATCACAGTTATTACATTTATCAACTTTGAAATAATGAATGATATGGGATGGAATGAAATGTCATGAAATGCAAGCAACATAAATCAAATGTTAAGTAATCATGATGCATGTCTGTTCTATGATACACATTCGCTGATATAGTCAAATCGAAACTCATGAGGGTCACACATGGACCATGTATCCGAAAGAACCATTTGCCTTCGCCATTTATTTTCATATCTAGAAAATCATTTCCCTGTGGCTTTTTATTTCTTTTCTTTTGTTTTCTTTTTCTAGCCGGAACTATTTCTTTTTGACTTTTTACTTCTCTTCTTTATTTTTTTGTAGCCGGAACTATTTCCTTTTGTCTTATCATCATCATTGAAACACCAAGAAAAATATATCATCATAGCAAAATAATTACTTTCTCAAGTATAAGATCAAAATATGCACGATCTCCATATGAACCATCTATTCAATAATCATCAAGCATTTCCATTGTTCTTTCCAACACTTGCGTCATCATCAACAAATTAGAGAAGAATCACACATCATAGAACAACTCAAGTCTTTTAATAATCTCTTGTCATCATAACTTAGGACTATTAAATTATTTAAGTCCACATTTGACAACACTTAGTTCAACAATCCAAACAATGTCTCAAAGTATGCACCTAGCTCAACATTTCACGTAAAATACATCAATGTACAATTTCAAGTAACGTGAATCAAAGTTCAACAATTTGAATGACATGAAAAATTTTACATTCTCAATAATTGGCATTACAAGCCCACTTTTAACAATATCAACTCATAAGTCTTAATCAATCACAATTAGGTATAATTTCACGAATTAGTTCACACATGATATCAATTCTACATCCCTATTATACATCTTATCCACTAGAACAATTCACTAATTCTCGATCTTATAGTGAAAGAAAATACTAAGTTCAACTAAACTCAACATGGTTAGAGTGTACTTGGCTTAAATTAGCTAATCAATCACTTCAACAACAAAGCTTTTCATTTTTGAATCGATCCCAAAGCACTACAAATCTACTCGAAAACGAATTCAGAATCATAATTTGACTAACAACACTAAATCAAGCAACTTGAAAAAAATGACAAAATCATCTAAAAATTCACTACCAGAAATCAATGTCAAAATCTGAAAATATTTGAATGAAATAGTTTCTCTCATGATTAGGAAACCTCAGTGAAAACTAATTCGAAAATTGAGTTAAAACGAGTTCATAATCATCAATTTCGTGGAAATCTCAAGTTTATGAAGCCCCCCTCCCTAATTTCTCAATTGAATACTCCAAATTTGATGTTAAAAGCAAGGGATAAATAATGAATAATGATAAGAGGAGTAGAAAATAGCTTTTTAATGATAATCCTTCGAAAAATCAATAAAAAATCATCCAAGCCAAAATCATAAAGTTAAAAATTGGAGAAAATATTCAACAGAGTACACAAGGATCTAAAAATCACTTTTTGAAGTCGCTATAGTGAAAAAAGTGTCGCTATAGTAACACCCGCAAAAACTTCCAGAATTCGCTATAGCGTCGCCTTGGTCGCTATAGTAAGGTCGCTTTGGCAACCAGCTGCACACTTGATTACAACAAACATTTTCAAATAATTTCAAAGACTCAAAATTAACCCTTGAGATTTATTCAGAACCTCATACACATACACCTTATATGCAACCCTACTAATTTCAATGTTTCAAACTCAATGAAATTGTTGAAAACTGAATCCGAGACCTCCTTGACCCGGAACACAATTAAGCTCCTTAAATCTAACTTAGGCAACTTCAAACATCAAAATGGCATCAAAGCACTCAAAAATTAATCCAAAGCCTTTTTTAGTACTCAATTCCCCTCCTAAGACCACTGGAAGAAATAAAAAAACTAATCCGAGAATTGAAACTTAAAACATTGACCAAACTCAAACTAAACTCAACCATTAACTCAATTTATAACTTCAAGCCTAAAATCCATATAAAAACTCCAAATATGATTACAATAACTCGCCTAGGATAATTTCCATATTTCAAACTGAAGAAATCGACAGAATTTTGTTTTGAGACTCAAATCTCCAAATGACTCAAAAGTTTAAAATTAGATAATTCCAACCTAAAAAAATTCAATCTTTAGTAAAATATCAAACATTCACAAAATATTTGAAAAATCTTTAAAATCAATCAAACATGACTCAAGGTCACTAATGGGAGGGGTAAACTGGTAATTTTATTGAAAAATAAAAAAATAACCTTAAGGGTCATTACATCATCTACCACTAAAAACCATGCTCTCCCTCAAATATAAAGCAATGAAGATACATGAAATCTCAAAAAGCTGAGGATAGCAGGCCCACGTATCAGACTTTGTCTCCCAAGTAGCCTCTCCCTCGGGTCAGTGTTACAACTAAACTTTTATTGAAGCTATCTCTATTGTCCTCGACTTTCAGACCTGTCTGTCCAGAATAGCCACAACTCCTCCTCATAAGTCAAATCCGGACCTAACTCTATCGAATCAATAAATATCACATGAGACTCATCCAGAATATAATGCCATAGCATAGAAACATTGAACAACCGGATGCACAGAAGATAAACTATGTGGCAAGGTAAGTCTGTAGGCTACCTTATCCATTCTCTCTAGAATCTGAAAAGGGTCAATATACCTAGGGTTGAACTTGTCCTTCTTTTGAACCTCATGACACCCTTTATAGGTGAGATCCTCAATCGAACCTGGTCACCCTCCATGAATACTAAGCTCAAACATGTCTATTGGCGTAACTCTTCTAACAACTCTAGGCTGTTAATTCTCAACGTTGAATAAGGCAAACATTCCCTATAAGATCTCTAAGCAAGTCCTTGTCAACGCTATCCAGCATGATAGGATCAAACCAACCTATAGGCGATTTGCATCTTCGGCCATACAAGGCCTCAAAAGGAGCCATATGGATGCTAGAATGATAACTGTTATTGTAAGAAAAATCTGCCAAAGGCAAATGTTGGTCCCATCTAACACTAAAGTCCAAAACACATGCTTGGACCATATCCTACAACACATGAATAGTCCTCTCGGACTACCTATCTGTCTGAGGATGAACTGCTGTACGCAAGTCTAATTAGGTGCCCAAACCATGTTGTAAGGCCTTCAGAAGTGGGAAGTGAATAGATAACCTCGATCCAACACTATAAAAATGGGTACCCCAAGAAGCCTCACGATCTGGCTGATGTATAACTGAGCCAACTTCTTTTTTGTGTACCTGACCTTGAATGTAATCAAGTGTGCAGACTTGATCAAGCGATCCAGAATAAACCAATAGATTCATACCCACTTATAATAGTGGGTAGACCTACTACAAAATCCATTGTGATCCATTCCCATTTGAAAGTAGGAATAGGCATCCTGTGGAACTCGCCCCCATGCCTCTGATGCTCAAACTTGATCTGTTGGCAAGTCAAACACTTGGACATAAAATCAGCTATATCCCTCTTCATACTTCACCACCAATAGTGCTGTCTCAAATCATGGTACATCTTTTTTGCTCCTGAATGAATAGAATAGCATAGTGAGCCTTCTCAAGTATCAATCTGATCAAGTCACCCACCTTATGCATACAAATATAGCTCCCAATCCTAAAATCTCCACCGACATCAAGTATAACCTCCTTAGTCTCACTATTAATCTCCTTGACTCGAATAAGACACAACTTCTCATGATCAAACTACTGCTCAGGATCTGATCCATTAAAGAAAATTGGGGCTCTAAGAATACAAGTACACCACCATTATCAGAAAGCTATGATCTCACCAACCAATTGGCTAATCTCTAAATATCTCTATCCAAGGGTCACTCTTCTATTCGGATGGCTAGAAGGCTACCCATACTAGAAGTCTTCCGACTTAAAGCATCGACCACTATATTGGCCTTTCTCGGATGGTGTAGAATGGTCAAGTCATAATACTTTAGAAGATCAATCCACGTCTTTTGCCTTAAAATCAAGTCCTTCTGGTTGAAAATGTACTGTAAGATGTGGTGATAAGTGAATATCTCACAATGAACTCTATACAAATAGTGCCACCACAACTTCAAAACAAAGACAACAACCGCCAATTCTAGATCATGGTTAGGATACTTCATGTCATAAGTCTTCAATTGCCTTGAGAAATAGGCAATCACCTTCCCCTTCTACATCAACATATCTCTTAACCCAATGCCTGACGTATCACAATACATGGTGAAATCAATACCCTCTTTCGATAAGCTTAAAATAGGCACGGTAGTTAATAAATCCTTGAGCTTTTGGAAGCTCTCCTTAGACTCCTCCAATTGAACAAATGCTACATTCTTTTGAGTAAGTCTAGTTAATGGAGTTGCTATAGTAAAGAAGTCCTACACAAAATGCCAATAATACTTAGCTAAACCTATAAAACTATGGATCTCTATGGTAGAAGTAGATCTAGTCCACCCTCTGACAACCTCAAACTTATCCAGATCAACCTTGATGCGCTTCTTGGACACCACATGCCCCAAGAATGCTACTGAATTGAGCAAAAACTTGCACTTGGATAACTTAGCATATAACCTCTCCTTACTAAGTCTGTAAGACACAATCCTCAAATGCCTAACATGATCGGCCTTGATCTTTGAATAGACTAAGATATCTTGGAATAGACCAAGATATCATCAATAAATACAATCATAAAGAAATGTAAATATGATCAAAATACTCAATTTATCAACTCCATAAATGCAGCAGGTGCATTAGTTAACCCAAATGATATAACCAAGAACTCATAATGACTATACCTCATCTAGAAAATAGTCTTAGGAATATCGGGCAGTCTAATCCTTAGCTAGTCATACTCGAATCTTAAATTAATCTTGGAAAAGACCGTTGCACCCTAAAGCTGGTCAAATAAATCATCAATCCTGGGAAGAGGGTACTTCTTCTTGACAGTCATTATGTTACTTGTTTGTAGCCAATACATTCTCATCGACCCATCCTTCTTATTTACAAATAGAATTTGAGCACCTCACAAGGAGAAACTAGGCCATATGAAACCTTTATTAAATAAATCCTAAAGTCGCTTCTTTAACTGCTTCAATTTAGAAAGAGCCGACTTTATGTCAATGGTAAAATCAATGTTCTTTTCAGAAGGGACTCTTAAGATATCGATAAGAAAACATATCCATAAATTTGCAAACAATAGGGATAGACTCCATAGAAGGCAAATTGGCACTGGTAACACAAATAAAGGCCAAGTAGGATAAACAACCCCTATCAATCAATATTTGAGCCCTGATATAATAGATAACCTTGCTAGGATAAGAACCACATGAACCCTTCCACTCAACCCTCGGTCCACTTGGAAGAGCCAAAGTAATCATCTTGGCAAAGAAATCAAGAATAGCATGATATAGAGACAATCAATCCATATCCATAATAACATTAAAATCTACCATATAAAGAATGATCATGCCTACTGAAGTATCATAACCTACCACAATGATGCAAGACATAACATTCAATCCACCACTAAAGGCTCTCCTGCATGCATAAGCACAAGTATAAGATCATATAATAAGTTAAATCTAGTAGAGAAGTATATGGAGATATATGAATAAGTAGATCTAGGATCAAACTACACAGATGAAGACCAATGACAAACCATAATTTTTCCTACTAACTGCATTTGAGGCCTCTGCCTTGGGTCTACCTCAAATTGCATAACAATGAGCACCACAATGTCCACCTGATCGACCTGTGCCCCTACCAACTCATTGAACCACTACATCACCAACACCCCTACCAGGAGCATAACCACCTCTACCTAGCTGATCTCTACCATGTCCTCTGATTGATGTTGTTGGACCTCTATCTGGAGGTGTTGAATCTCTAATAGGTGCAACTGAATAGGTACAATATGTCCTAGAATGAGTCTGAAAAGGGCATTGTCTAATCATGTGGTTAGGATCTCCACAACTATAACAAGACCTCAGAGTGGGCTAATGATGTCAAGAACTAGGAGGAATGATGTAGCTAACTTGACTTGTAGATCTCTGAACACTAGATGAATGAAAGCCACCCTTTGAAGCAAGCAATGAAGCATTTACTAGACCTCGATTCTATAATTTACTACCTCCCCCGTGGAAACATCTACATCCTGTAGAAGTGCCAGAATAATGACCAAAAGTTTGATCCCTCTTGAGATCCCTAAACTCCTCTCGAACTATCAACTCTGCCTCCTTGCTGGTACTCACAATAGTCTGGAAAGAGGATCCCTCATGAGCTAACTTGAATACATAGGATCTGATAGAGAAAACCAAGACTTTCACAAATCTATAGACTCTCTCCCTCTCGGTAGGAATCAAATATATGGCATGGTGTGATAATTGAAAAATCGAGCCTCATACTCTGCAATGGTCATACCACCCTAAGTCAAACTCTCAAATACTTGCTCTGCTATTCTGCCCAAGCCTGGCTGAGGAAGAGTTACGGGGCATGTCATCTTACTCTTCTCCCAAATGCTCCAAGGAATGAATCAATACTGAAAAGCCTCTGAGAATACAACCCACTCTACCGAAGGGGATCCAACTAGTCTAGACCTTATATATGCCCTCCACCACTTTATGGAAGTGCCTTTGAGCTGAAGAGAAATAAATCTAACACCTCGAGGATCAATTAAGCCAATGTCCTTCAATATCTCATTTTATAAAGTCAAGAACTTGTAAGCAACCTCACTCTTACCACCTTGAAACTGAGTGGTTTTATCTTCTAAAACTGTTCATAGCTCTACTGATCGTCAATCACAGGTACTGGCTCAAAGCAATCTATATCAGTGTAGGAACTAGTGGTGGTAGATCCATGTATCTAAGGATGAATAGTGGGACCCTAGATAAGAGCCTTTCCATTTGCCTAAGTCTATGAACCTCCAGGTGTTTTAGCACTACCTGTCTGTGTCATGCCTTAGAGTACATCCAACACTTTCAGCAAGGTATCCTGTAATAGTGGTGTAGTTACACACTCCGAAGGGACCAAACCTCCTCCAATATCAAGTTCGAGCTCGAGGGACATACCCTTCTAATAGTCTTAGGCCAATGTTGCTCCTCGACCTTGGCCCCTACCTCATCCTTCAACTTTATCCACAGGCTTACCTCCAACTGGGTCCGTAGTAGCAGTCTCAGGGGCTGCCTCTCCCCTAGCAAAAGGTGATGCTCTTAGTCCTTGTCTTCTTTCAAAAGAACACGTGACAGTCAGCACTAACTCAAGATTTCATGCATGACTAAATTAAAAGAAGTAAAAGAAAATTTTTCTGTAGTGTCTATAGCCTCTCAAAGATAAGCAACAAATGTCTCCATGCCTATCCTTGAGACTCTATTCAACTGGGCTTGTCCACATATGAGACCTATGAACCTCGTGTTCTGATACTAAATTGTCACGACATGAAATCAGATATGATGGTACTTGCCTTTACCTATCGAGATAAGTTAGCCTAATCAGATCACGACAGCCTAATACAAGATAATACGAAAACTAAAATAGCACACCAATCATGACTGGTCTAAGGGTCTAGGAGTGACATAGCGAATGGGAACCCGAGAGTCCCTAAACAAGCCTCAAAGTACCAAAATTCACATTATCGGTTATGAAGAGTATTCAAAAGTAAACACATAGTTCTAAGGGATGGAAAAGTAGGGCTCACGTTATGCGGATATCATAGGGAAAAGATTAACATGGATTTGCATAAAACATAGGAAATAATTAAAGATTAAGTGACAGGTAAATATAACTCACGCTATGGGGGAAAGTTGTGGACATAGAATCTTTCACATTTCCACATCAAACATGCATATATATCATAATTTCCCATAATAAATCCATAATAGTCACATCCAAAGAATAACCATAAGCATAAGTTCAAATACAACACATAACACATGAATCCGATGAGAGTCTACAAGATGTCCAACAATACCTTTGGTCATAACATGAGATGGCGGCCAAGACATGTCTTGAGCTCACCCTCAAGTAAAGATATCATAAGCAAAAGCTACATAAGATAGAGGAATGATGCCTTGTCCTTGGAAGATAAGACTCACCAGAACAAGACAAAACTTGAGATCCCTACTAAAGTCATACGGTGGATGATCGTAGCCCTCGGTCCCTATATAGTGAGATCATGTAGGAAAAAGTATGCATTAGTATATTTGAATGTACTAAGTATGCAGGGTACAATGCATGTAACTTACCAAACCTATGTTTGATGTTAGATGACAAGGGAATAAAATATAGAAAGAGATATATATAGCAAAGAATGTAGTATAACAAGATATTATGAAATTCATGATGCATGAAGTGCAAATGATGCTCATATATATAGCAGGTATATGCCTCAACCGACATGAGTATGGCCAAGTGAGTTATTACTTCGAATCCCGATGAAAACTCCTCATCAGTAAAGAGATAATCTACTTCCCAAAGGTAAACAAATATTTCACCTTATGGGAATCCATCCCATTTCGTATGAAGCGACCTTCCTTATAGGAACATATCCTATTTTGGATAGGATTTCCACAAATAACATATCATATCACATTATAATTCACCTTACGGGAACCTATCCCATTTTATATAAAGCAACCTTCCTTATAGGAACAAATCCCATATCAGATAGGATTCTTACATAATCTATGTTAGGCACATAGTTCAAAGAAAGAGAGGCTTCCCTCAATCCCTCGGTGCTAAGTCGTCATCCCACAAGAATACTTATAATATACATATACATGCTTTCAAAGAGACATTAATCATTTCCAAAACCATTTCAATGCATTCTTAGTCTTAAAGGCCAAACATCATGCATGATAATTTATACTTAGACCCAAATGCCAAAATCATAATTCATAGTCATAATACTTATGCATAGGAATAGCCAATTCATACATACATAATGGCGCAAGCACCCATAATTTTCAAAAGGACATAATCATAGATATATATGTGATCACATTCTTGTCATGACTAATATCGTACCAAAATCATATCATACAACATAATTGGGCTTAACCTATAACATGTTTTTCATAAATTCTCATAAACATGAATGCATAGGGTATGAATAATGTGAGAATGACATGGGTAATTGAGATTCAATCTAAAATCAATAGCATAACATGAAGTTGAAGTGAAAACATAATTAAATCCACATTTAAAATCATATATAAACCACTCATGCTCAAACAAGTTTTTAAAAGGGACATGCATATTGATAGATTAAAAAAAAAGACGAAATTCAATATTTCAAAGCTTAAATCCTCTTAAAATCAATAGATAAACACAACACATTCATTATTGGAATTTAAGGAATCTTAATATTTAAAATCCCAAATTAAAGTAAGCAAAATTCATGTAGATTTCTTGAAAATAGTTTGGGTCTCCTTGATTGGAAGTAACCATGGATCAAAACCCACATACCTCCACCAAGATGAAGAAACCTAAAAGAATTTGAAGAAGAATTGAGTCCTATTGTTCCCCAGTTAAAAATCTTCAAGAGTTCTTTGGAATAGATTCTAGAGTGGCTTGAGTGAATTGATCTTGAATGAGGGTTTTGGAATCAGTGTAGGAGAGGTTTAGGAATATAAAGGGGGGTTTAAAGGTCTTAAATAGCCTTGGGGATAGGTAAAAATATCAAAAACACCTAAGTGAAATGCCCCATTAATTTTTACTCGAAGTTTCAGATGACCAGCTTCACAGGTCGTGAAGCCCTTCAGGGGTCATGAAGCTCCCCCGTCCAGCCCAGACAGATTTTACGAAAAAGGCCATAACATCTTGCTTCAAACTCGAAATGAGGTGAAACCAAGTGCGTTGAAAAGATAATTCAAAGAGATTTAATTTGATAGGTAATGAGCCACCTAGTTCATATTGTGCTAAGACATATGCCCATTTAAAGTTGACCCTTCTATCAGTACTTATGAGAAACCTAGCTGATAGAATTCCTTTGAACTTAGCTTGACGTGTGAGACCAATGATAGCCTTAAACAACATTAATAAGCTTGATTTCAAGGCTTGAATAGCTTGAGCTTGAAGATCCCATGCTTAGACAAGAACACTTAGAAAAACATAGTAAAGGCAAGCTCCACGGTTGGCCACATGCCGGTGCGGAGCTACATGGTCCATGTGGTGCATCCATATACCAACACTTAGTCACAAAAATGCCTTCCATGCCACACTTTGAAGGACACACGACTGGCCATACCCCAACACTTTGGCCAAAAATTGTTGGTTCAAGCCTAAGGGCATCCACATGGTCCTCCACACGGTCCGTGAGGTGTGATACGGCCCGAGTGGGGTCCAAGTGTGATGAGCCTTAGTTCGAAATCCTACACCAAGGCCACACACTCAAAATTAAGGCCAAGTGTTGTGTCATTGGAGGCCACACGACTCGTGTGACCTCACAGTGGCTATGTGGTCTCCCTTGAGACTACACTTGGTCCAAATTTTGTACAAAACAAAATTCTCAAGCTCCAATGAAGTCTACGAAAATCCAGGTCATTACATCATCTCCCCCTTGGGAACATTCATCCTAGAATATGGTAGAACAAGGTTTGAAAGGGTTGACTTAGAACATGAAACTTCCAAACACAAGGTACATTGCATACTTCATCATTTGAAAATCTTCAAGTCATTAAAACTCATATCAAAATGTACTCAAATAGTTTAAAGCATAATAAAATAAATCATTTTTGTGCATATTTATGCATGTCATATCATGAGACTCAAGAGCGAAAGAATTAGGAACATCGAGAATAAGAAGAACTTAATACCATGGGATTGAGTAGATTGGAAAGGATAGAGGTATTGTTGCATCCTACTTGATTCCACTTCCCATGTAGCACTCTCAATATGTTGACCTTTGTTGCAAAGCCTTTCTTCTCTCCCATCAAAGATCTCAACTGGAACTTCCTCATCAGTGAAGTCCTTCTCAACCTCCACACCCTCCGAAGGCACAATAACACTAGTATCACCAACCAACTTCCTCAACTTAGACACATAGAAAACCGAATGAATAGAACTCACTCCTAGGTGTAAATCCAATCTATAGGCCAATTCCCAAACCGCTCAACACTCTCATAAGGGCCTACATATCGAGAACTAAACTTGCCTTCCTTTCCAAAATGCATTGCACCATTAATAAATGATACCTTCACACTCACCCAATCACCAATACAAGACTTATGATCCCTTTTTCCAACATCTAGGTAAAACTCTTGGATGACTTCGAACCATCTTCAACTTTTCCCTAAATAATCCCACTCTCTTCATAGCCTCCAACACTAAACCTGGGCCTATAAAAGTCATCTTATCTACCTAAAACCATCCCACCAAAGGCCTACACTTCCTACCACAAAAACCCCCAAACTGTGCCACACCAATGCTAGCATGAAAGCTATTGTTGTAAGCAAGCTTAATAAATGGTAGATGACTACCCCAATTAACCTTGAATTCCAACACGTAAGACCTCGTCATGTCCTCCCAAGTTTGAATTGTCCTCAACATTAAAAGTAGTCTCAACCAATAAGAAGTGAGTCGACTTAGTCATCCGGTGAACAATACCCCAAATTGAATCCAATTGCTTTCGGGTCCGAGGCAAACCAACCACAAAATCCATGTTCGCCTCTTCCTACTTCCAAGTAGAAATTTCAATATCTTGAGTCAAACCAACGGGTCTTTGGTGTTCTAACTTCGCTTGTCGATAATTAGGGCATTCAGATATGAACTTGGCTATATCCTTCTTCAAACCATACGACTAATACAGTTCTCTCAAACCCTAGTACCTCTTAGTAATCTCAGGTGAATCAAATAATGAGAGTTATTGGTCTCAATCATGATCACATCTCTAAGACCATCGACATCCGAAACACACAATATATCTTGGTACCAAATTACACCATCCTCCCCTTGGAAGAAGACCTCTATCTTCTTTTCTGCAACCAAATTCTTCAACTCAACCTACAGTAGGTCTAAGTCTCACCTTCTCTTAACATCCATACCAGAAAGATTTGACCCCATTCCGAACATGGATACCACCATCATTGATGTTGGCCAACCTAACACCAAATCTAGCCCAACAGTAAACATACTTTGCCAATTCTTCCTTCCCTTCAGTAACATGAGCCACACTTCCCATAGTATCCCACTAAGAGCATCGGCTACAATATTTGCCTTGTTGGGATAATATCATATATCATGTCATAGCCCTTTAGGAGTTCCAACCTTCTCATTTGCCTCAAGTTAAGGACCCTTTGAATGGACACATATTGCAAACTTTTGTGATCGGTGAAAACGTCCATATATACCCCATACAAACAGTGTCTCCAAATTTTCAAGGCAAACACCACTACTGCTAACTCAAGATTATGAGTCGTTTACTTATGCTCAAGCACCTTCAATTGCCTCAATGAATAAGCTATCTTTTTACCATGTTGTATAAGTACACAGCCAAACCCAAACCGAGCAACATCATAATACACCACTGACCCATCCAAGCCCTCTGGTAAAGTCAAAATAGGATCCGATGTAAACCAAATTTTCAATGCTCGGAAACTATTCTTATACCCATTTGACCATGCAAACTTTGCCTCCTTTTGAGTCCACGTGGTCAGTAGAGATGCAATAGATAAGAAACCTTCCACAAACCTTCCATCATAATCAACCAACCCCCAAAAACATTTTCAAATACCAAAGGACCAAGCTTGTCAAACAATGCACGTCTTTCACCAACTACCTCTTTACCTCATCTATGGGATCGGCTATAATATGCTCCTTTGTCTGGATTGCATTATGAGCCGAAGCAACTCTCCCTATTCAGTAGGGAGGGATGCAGACAGGAAATCATAGGAGACGTTCCATGGCACGATAAGAATCATGAAAAAGTGAAACATTTCCTAAAACGCCTTGTAGGCTCCTAACTATAAATATGGCGCACTCCACACCCATGAATAAGACTCTACTTGATGCGGTATGTTATACTCCAAGGACCATTTATAAACCTAGTGCCTGATACCATCTCTGTAATGACCTGAATCAAGGGTGTAGGAGTGACAAGGCAAATGGAAATCCGAGAGTCCCCAAACAAATCTCAAAGTACAAAAATTCACATCATCAGCTTGGAAGAGTATTCAAAAGTAAATACATAGTTCTAAGGAATGAAAAAATATGACTCACGCTATTGGGATATCAATGGAAAAGGGATTAACACGGATTCACTGATCTCAGGTGTATTTATACGCCTAATTAGCCAATGATACCCATAAATAGAGATAATTCAGAGGGAAAATTCATAGAGTCTAGGTGTTTGAATGTACTTTTCTATTATTTTGCTAACAGAGGGCCGCGTGCACTGGTTGGTTGTGTTTTTGTAGGATATTGCTTTAATTGGAAAATTCAGAGTCAAACTTGAAATTGAGGAAAGACATAGCATAGAATTTGGAAGAGAAAATTTTAAATACCAAATGTCCACGTGGAAGACTTGGGAACAAGATTGTGCAAGCTAAAAAGCATAAAAAAAGGTGCAAAGCTGAAAAGTGTGCAAGGTCCGCATAGCAGACCCGTGCAAAAGATGTGAAAAATTGTCCAGTCAGCAATTTAAATAAAAATTCAGAAGAACAAGGGGTCCGCATCACGAACCTGAGGACCCGATGCGAAAAAGTTGAATTACGAGATTTTTATTATTGTTCTATCTTAGATTTTAGGTTTTACATTCTAGTTTTGACGCAAGAACTTCAGTAGGAGCGACGGAGAACTCCTTTCCACTATATTTTGGTTAGTTTAGTCTTTAATTATTTGGTTCTTGATGTTTTCTAATTCATTCATGATATATTTTGCTTTCATGAGTGGCTATATTTCGCTTTCATGAGTGGCTAAGTCTTTATATTCTGGGGATGTAGCCATAGACAATGTGTAGTGCTTAACTTTGAATATCTATGAATGGTATCTTTCGGTTATTCCTATTCTATTTTTATCTACACTTCTTAGCCTGATCAATTAGGGGGTAAACTAGTTGTTCACTCTGGGTTCGAGAGATGTTGGAGTGGATAGAATACAGTAGTATAGGGAGCTTGTTCAATGCTAGGAAACTAGGTTGATTCGTGTAAGGGAGACCAGTAACAACTATCCTTGCTTGGTTCATATACGGGAAGATAGTTTTAATGCATTTTTATTGGTCTATCCATCCCCGCTCAACGATGTAGTTAGACAGTCAATAACGGTAGGCCAGCAAATGCATGCAACCCTATTCAAGTAAATTAAACCCTTTGAATCAATAATCCAAAAACCAAACATAGATAAACATTATTAAGACTAGACCACATCGTAAAGGTCACAATTTTGGAATTGCCTGTTAATTGATATCTTATCGTAAAAGTCAAATGAGTTATTAGAAAGTTGTTCTTTATAATTTAGTTTACTTAAATCTAAAACTCTTTTTACTAAAAGCACCACAAACGCGATAACTGAGATTGGTGACCGATTTAATTTAAATCCTTTGGGTTCGACAACCCGACTCTTTACTTAGGGCCACTATATTACTTATGAGACCACGTATACTTATATGTGCTGGGAGCCAACAAGTTTTTAGCGCCGTTACCAGAGATTTGAGGCAAACTGGTTAATTTTCAAAGTTGTCTTATTTCGTGGTGTGCGTTACATTTGATCTTAGCGGTGTTTTTGTACAGGTGATTGATAAATAAGCTGGAAGATTAGGACTCTTGTTTTCGTCAATCTAAGAGGAGAGCAAGGGTTTTGTTCGAAACACCGCCAATTGAACTCATATAGTAGGAGGAGCAAGAGGATAACAAGGTGGAGGTAGACCCTGTTATGGAGAACATGGCAAACAACCTACTTACACCAAGAGCACCTGCTGTTGATGCACCACCAGCACCAAGGCTAGTGAGGGATATAGCAATCCTGAGAGCCACCAATGTCACGAGCTATTTTGTCAAGCCTGAGCCTGGTGGCCGGTGGAAGCTCAAACAGAATATGGTCCAGTTGTTACACTCTACTGGACAGTTCACTGGGCTCCTCATGAAGATCCACAAGTCCATCTTCAGAATTTTCTCGAAATTGCTAAACTTTCATTCCTACAGGGGTAAATCATGACTATGTGAGGATGACTTTATTCCCCTTTTCACTGTTGGGGAAGCCCGGAGGTGGTTGTAGATTGAGTCGCCAAACTCCATAGCATCCTGGGATGATCTGGCTTGTAAGTTTCTCACCCGATTCTTCTCATCTGGCAAGATAGCCAAACTTAGATGTGAAATCCTCAGTTATAAGCAGAGGGCTAGGGAGAATCTATATCAGGCATATAACAGGTTCAAAACTCTACTGATTAATTTCCCACACCATTGCCAAATAAACGAGATATTGGTCCACACCTTCCTTGAAGGATCGGAACCCAATACCAAGATATTTCTTGATTCAGCCTGCAGGGGGTCAAGCATTGGAGAAGATGTACGATGAGCTATATGCTCTTCTCAACATAATATCTTAGGGTAAACCAGAGTAGAATGGAGGATCCAGCCGATCGATAGTCCTGAAGCAGGCTGGGGTATTAGAAATTGATGCAATAATGAGCCTGCAAGCTCAAATGGCAGCTATACAGAACATGATGACCACAAACTTTAACAATTTGGCGGTGCGTCTTCAACAATAAGCACCTATAGCAATGGATCATCAACAAGCCCCTATCAATATAGTACAACAACAACAATCAGGTTGGTGTGATGTTTGTGGGGCAGGAGACGACATGGCTGAATCATGTGGAGCTAATCCAAATGCAATAAACTTTGCGGGCAATGCTAACAAAGGGGTCTATCTAGGATTTGGGAACACTTACAACTCAAATTGCAGGAACCACCCATACTTCTGATGGGGTGGTAGTTAATAAAACCATGGCCACCTTAGCAAAGACCACAGGGGGGAAATACATATCAGATCAGCCAGCCCAGCTGCCTGCAAGACAGGCCAAACTAAACACCATGATGGACAGTGAGGTGTTGAAGCAGATCTTGGCAAACCAAAACAGGCAAGAAGAGGAGATACAGAAGAACAAGTAGTATCTGCAGAACTTGGAAAAATAGTTGGGACAGTTGGCCTACTTAATAAACTCTAGACCTCAAGGAGGCCTGCCTGGTAACACTTATCCCAACCTAAAGTAGGTCAATGTGGTCAGCACAAAGAGTGGAAGTCCCTTAACTGAATTGGTCCCCAAGAAGAAAAAGGGGATGATCAAGATGCTACACAAAACAATGAGGTTGGCAATCCCAGCCCAAGCACTGATGTGGCAGCTCTATTGCCAAAACCTCCTTCTCCATTCCCATAGAAGCTCAAGAAGAAAAAGGAGGACAACTGCTTTCAGAAGTTCATCGGGCTGTTGAAATAGGTACAAATTAACTTACCATTGATTGATATTTTGTACAGAATTATGAAATATGCCAAATATGTCATGGACATCATTGCTAACAAGAAAAGTGCGTTGAGTATGAGACTGTGGCATAAACAGAGGCTTGCAGCTCCAAAATTCTTAATAGATCACACTTGCCAGTGAAGTTAAAACATCCGGGAAGTTTCACTGTGCAAGTCACTATCGGGAGTCGTCTAAATGCTAAGGGCTTGTGTGATCCGGGAGCGAGCACAAACCTCATGCCAATATCTCTATTCCTGAAGCTAGGGCTTGGAAGACCGAAGCCGACCACCATAGTGTTACAACTGGCATATAGGTCGTTGGCTAGGCCTAATGGAGTTATTAAGGATGTCTTAGTCCAAGTGGGATCTCTCATTTTCCCCATGGACTTCATCATTCTAGATTTTGAGCTAGACCCTGAGGTCCCATTCATACTGGGGTGGCCATTCCTAGCCATCGAGGGGCATTGATCGATGTCGCCGTAGGAAGGCTCACCATGAGAGCCTACGATAAAGTGGAAGTGTTTGATGTGTACAAGACTATGAAGTTACCAGCTACATATGAAGATTTAGTAGCTATCATAGTAATAGACACTACAATTGCTGTGAGGCAGGATGGGATTGAGGATCCACTAGCCAAGATGTTGCTGAGTCAAGGGCTAGTGGATGATGCTGAAGCCCGAGATATTGAGAGTATACTAAATACTCACAATGTAAGTATGCTAAAAAAGATGAATGAACCATTAAACAGGGTGTTGGGACCATCACCCAAATCCTCAATTGAAGAAGATCCTCAATTAGAGTTGAAGCAGCTACCATCACATCTCAAGTATGAATTTCTTTGTGAAAATAATATATTACCTGTAATCTTGTCTGCTTCATTGACTGTAGCCCAGGTAGAAGCGACTGTTGCGGTGCTGAAGAAATGAAAGAGAGCAATTGGATGGCAGATGTTTGGCATCCATAGCATCAGCCCAGCCCTATGCATGCGTAGAATATTCATGGAGGAGGGCCACAGGCCATGGCTCAACCGCAGAGGAGGCTAAATCCAATTATGAAGGAGCTAGTAAAGAAGGAGGTTATAAAGTGGTTAGATGCATGGATCATCTTCCCTATATCATACAGTAAATGGGTAAGCCCTGTATAATGTGTCCCCAAGAAGGGCGGGATGACAGTTGTCACCAATAAGAAGAATGAGTTGATTCCAACTCGAACGGTGACGGGGTGGCAAATCTGCAAGGACTATAGAAAAATGAATGAGGATACCAGGAAAGACCATTACCCCCTGCCCTTCATTGATCAAATGCTGGATAGATTGGCTGAGCAGGAGTACTATTTCTTCCTGAATGGGTACTCGGGATACAACCAAATAACTATTGCACCCAAAGACCAGGAAAAAAGACCTTTACACGTCCATATGGGACGTACGCCTTTAAATGCATTCCCTATGGTTTGTGCAATGCACCAGCCACATTCCAAACATACATGATGGCCATCTTCCGTGAGATGGTAGAAAACTTTATGGAGGTGTTCACGGACGACTTTTCTATCTTCGGTGAATCTCTTGTGAGCTGCCTGCAGAACTTGGACAGAGTACTAGCAAGATGCGAGGAGACTAACCTCATTCTTAACTAGGAGAAATGTCACTTCCTAGTTAAGGAGGAGATAATCTTAGGCCATAAAGTGTCCAAGAAGGGGTTGAAGGTAGACAGAGCAAATATCGAGGTGATCGACAAGTTGCCACCACCGGTTTCAGTCAAGGGAGTCCGGAGTTTTCTAGGACATGCGGGTTTCTATAGCAAATTTGTCAAAGACTTCTCAAAGATTGTGAAGCTGCTATGTGCCCTGCTGGAGAAAGAGATACTGTTTCACTTTGATGACTCTTGTGTGCAGGCATTCGAATTGCTAAAAAAGAGGTTGGTGGAGGCTCCTATCTTGGTAGCACCTGATTGGGGTCTCTCGTTTGAGCTAATGTGTGATGCCAGTGACACAGCAGTGGATTCGGTATTAAGGCAGTGCAGAGACAGTTTTTCACTCCATATACTATGCCAACAAGACCTTGGATGCAGCACAGAGTAACTATATAGTTACCGAGAAGGAAATGTTGGCGTTAGTATACATTCGATAAGTTCAAAGCCTATTTTGTGGGGACCCAAGTGGTGGTGTTCACAGACCACGTGGCTGTAAAGTATTTGTTCAATAAAAAGGATGCAAAGCTATACCTGATCAGATGGATCCTGTTGCTTCAAGAGTTTGACATCTAGATCAAGGATCGTAAGGGGAGTGAGAACCAGGTTGTTGATCATCTATCCCATCTAGAAAAGTAAAGTGTTGCCACCTGATAGAACATACCAACAGAAAAAGAGGTTGGCTCATGATGCTAAGATGTATATTTGGGATGAGCCATACCTATTCAAACACGAAGCTTACCGTATGGTGAGGAGGTCTGTTCCGGATGCGGAGATGAAGCAAATTCTAGAAAGATGTCATGCATCTCTATAAGGGGGTGATCATGGTGGTGATAGAACAGCGCACAAGGTATTGCAATATGGTTTCTTCTAGCCCACTTTGTTCAAAGATGCTATTGAATTCTCTAGGGCCTGTGATACTTGCTAAAAGACGGGTGCCATATCCCGGAGGCTTGAGATGCCCCTAAACAATATTCTGGAAGTGGAGATTTTTGATGTTTGGGGCATTGACTTCATGGGGCCATTGCCACCATCATTCGGTTGTCATTATATGTTGGTAGCTATGGACTATGTGTCTAAATGGGTAGAAGCAATAGCCCTTCCAACGAATGATGCTAAGGTAGTAAGCAAGTTCCTCAGAAAGTATACCTTCACACGGTTTGGTACTCCAAGAGCCACTATCAGTGATGGCGATACCCACTTTCTCAACCAAACCATAAAGAACTTGCTAGAAAAATATGGGATAAGGCACAAGGTGGCCACAACATATCACCCGCAAACAAGCGTGCAGGTTGAGGTATCAAACCGGGAGGTGAAGCAAATCTTGCAGAAGACCGTAAATGCCACATGGAAAGATTGGGGAGAAATGTTTGATAAAGGGTTGTGGGCATATCGAACTGCATACAAGACCCCAATTTGAACGTCCCCATATAGGCTGGTGTATGGAAAGGTCTGTCATTTTCCCATAGAGCACAAACATCAGACGTACTGGGCGATAAAGAAGTTGAATCTTGACTCTGAGCTCGCCAGCAGGAAGAGAGTACAGAAGCTGGAGGAGTTGGATGAGTTCCGGCTCCAAATGTATAAAAATGCTAAGCTCTACAAGGAGCATACCAAGAAGTGGCACGGCCGGCACATAATCACATGGAACTTTGAGCTGGGGTAATAGGCATTGCTCTTTAACTCCAATCTTAAACTATTTCCTGGAAAGCTGAGATCCAAGTGGAGTGGACTGTTCGTGGTCGTGGCGGTTACACCCCATAGTGCGGTGGAGTTGAAGGATTTGGCCTCGAACCAAACCTTTTTGGTAAATGGTCATCGTGCCAAGCACTATTACTGTGAGGACATAATCAAATTGCAGATGCCATTGAGTTAGCCAATGATGAATGTGCCAATCATGCGTCGTGCCATGATGTTAAATTAGGCACTACATGGGAAGCAACTCGTGGTGAAGTAACATAGTTGTTTTATTTTTGAAAAAAACAAATAAAAAATCAGATAATCAGGTCTTATATATGAAGTGAGAAAAATTTGCACAAGTACAGGTCCGCGATGCCTTCATATTATAGACCCTACACAATTTTGTGTGCATTTTTCCGTCCTTAGTTGTCGACGATCCGTTGGGTATTTTTGTGTTTTCCTGGTTTAATACATTAGTTTTAGTTTTTTGAAGCATGTCTAGGTGTTTGAAGAATTTTTTAGGGCTCGGAGCTAAAAATTGGAATTTTATTAAAGCTCAAAACAGTAAGCATTTGTGATGGTACCGCAACGCAGACCC
Source organism: Solanum clarkiae (assembly GCA_011800125.2). Lineage (NCBI taxonomy): Eukaryota > Viridiplantae > Streptophyta > Magnoliopsida > Solanales > Solanaceae > Solanum > Solanum clarkiae. The sequence goes on along the minus strand of JAABOM020058483.1, from coordinate 12,930 downwards.
ATCACGAATGCCCACTGTTTCAGCACTCAGAAATTTTTATAAGTGTTGGTTCGTGTTCTCTCTGCGATGCGAAGGAAACATAGAGATGTGTTAATTTCGTAATGGCAGACGTGGCCCCCACCCTTTTAAAGCCTAAAATCATTTTAGTTTTCATTTTTATACGTCACCCCGACCCCAAACCCCATTATTCATCTTTTTCCTCTTCTTCTTCCCTCTCTCTGTATATTTTTGAACTTTTTCACGTCGCACATCACTTGGGTCGTAGCCCAACTGCACGAACTTCACTCTCCTCATCAGGTATGAACTCTTTGCTTTAATTTTTCTTCTTTTCAAGGTGTCAAGGTGGAAGTTTTTCATGATTAAAGGTTGAATTTGAAGTGGCTTTCTTGATTTATGGTTAATCTTAGAGTGATGCTTGTGGGGTGTGCATTATTAGTGGACAATCAGTGCCTATCCATGAAATTGGTGTAAGATTGTGTTGGTGAAAACCCTAGGTCGAAATTGTGCCCAAAATTGGGAAAAATTTGGAGGTTTTATGTGTTCTTCTCCATGCCTTGTGTTCAAATTGTTGTTTTTATGTTTGCTTGTGCCAAATATTAGAGTATGGAGTTCAATTTATAGATTGTGAGGATGGGTTGTTCTTTAACTGTCAAAATAGGGGAGGATTGGGGTTTTTTTGGGGCTTATATTCTTGTAATGAGGTAGTAAGGGGTGTTTTACACCACGAATTGCCAGTTTTCTTGTTGGGGTTTGTATACCCTATTTTAGGGGAAGGTGAATTGATATTCATTCATGTATGCATGCTCCTATTCTTCCCATGTTGTTGGCTTTGTTTTTCGCGTCTATGTGGATGTGTGCCAAGGTTAAAGTATGGGGTTGAATGCATAACCTTAGGGGGTTGAATGGCCTATTAGAACCATGTGAGAGATGTTGAAGTTTCGATGTTTTGTATCCCGCATGACTTGGGAAAGTCTGAGTACCCTCTCCATATGAGCTTGAGTGGAAGTGTGGGGTCATACGAAGGATGGTCTTTGTACAGATTGTGCACATATGTTTTGCTGGTACTATGTCTTCAAGTGCACGCCACGGAGGTCAATCTAGCTGACCAAGGGCTACCAACACACAGAAGCAGGCACAAGAGGTTCCAAACGTGACTAAGGACACTAGGATGGGTCAACAGACCCAATTCGTGGCCAAGGCTGTCAACAAAGAAGGAAAGCGGTGGTGTCAGTCTCATGATGAGACGAAAATACTACCCCGACGTATCTATTGACGTAGATTTCCTTCAGGATGAGCACCCCCAGATTCTTAACCAATGCAATCAATTAAGTCCGGGGTTCTTGTTCCAACCACCTATGCCATGCAATCTAAGCTTGGTTAGGGAAATCTACGCTAATTTGAGCGAAGAGTCACGGTCCCTATTAGTGATTGTTCAAGTATTGGAGGTGAACTTCTCACCTATGGCTATCAATCGGATCCTGGGCACCCTCAAAAAGATTTCAGCGGGTGCTTTCAATGACCTTTGTCTTCATCTACTTATAAATCCATCAGAGACACTATTTCAGGGAGGAATTCCACAACTAAATGGGTTAGACATGCTGAGCGGGGCTATTACCTCTCCTTTCTGTTTGCTCACATGTCCAAGGAAGCTCGGGTCATGGTGAAGATAGTGACACACTCTTTCTTTCTAGGCCAGCACTTCACCAATGTTACAAGAGATAGAATGTGCCTCACGTATGAAATCATGGTGGGCATGCAACTGAATTATGCAGTTATCTTCCGACTGGCGATGAGGAAGGCCAAGACCCAAAAGGGTCGCAAGTATGCTTTTAGGGGTCATATCATTGCTTTGTGCCGTGCTACAGGTGTCCCGAAGAAGGAGGCCGATTACTACCTAGTTATCCAGGCCCGCCTATGTTGCCACCAATATTAAGGGGCCTGACGTGACCTTGGGCCCAGTCTTGACCACGATAGAGAGAGCCTACTGAGATGAGTTGATTGCAGGCCGCATGTACAGCCTGGAGATATTGCGACATCGAACTAGCAATCGGCCTTCCACGAGAGAAGAGTTGGTGGTGGTTGAGGTGCAATACCCTCTCAATGACCATGCCAAAGTCGTGCTTCGCGTTGGACCCCAGTTCGTTGAGCTAGTGGAGGATGACATTCCTACAGGCCCAGGGGAGGCGCACGAGGATGATGATGATGATGAGGTTCAGAAGAATAAGATAGATGATGAACCTCCGGTGCATGTAGGGGGTGAGCCCATCCTAGCAGGCCCTGATGATGCTTGAGCACCAAAGTTCCCACCTTGTAGGTTATGTATGGTTAGCACTGATGTCAGTGCTAAGTTTAAGTATGGGTGGGAATTCCTTTGTTTTGTTAATATTACTTTTATTGCTATTGGCATGTATTAAGACTATGTTTACTTCTATTTTGTGTTCACGTCTGGACATCTATCCTAATGTAGGGTTGAACATCTTTTATTTTATGTTGGGTCTGTAAGTAATAGTTATCAATTACTTTGATGCAGGGATGCTCTTATGTTAATAGTCTATGAATTCTCTAAGTTATTGGTAGTTGTGTGTTTGTTGAAATTAGCTGTGTTAGTCATAATTGAGTGATAGGGGCCCTATGATGGATGGATGCCAACCGTCCTAAAGGTATTCGTCAAATCGATTTCATGTAGAGTGTGGTAGTGTACAAACGAGCATCGAGCACAAACTTTTGAACATAGTTAAGTGTAGTTGCTTGAGACTTGTGAACCACAATTGTATGCATGCTTAATTAAATGAATTCATGTGAATACCACAATAGGAACTCTACAGCTAACCTTGTGACGAAAATGTGCCAATAGTGAGCGAGCTAATTGTGAGTCTCGATTGTGACAGGTTCGAGAACTTGCCTGGTACGTAGAGTAGACTTGGTAGGAATCAAAACTAGAGGAGAGGATCTAGGCGTTTCTTTGATAGACAAAAATAACCCTAGTTAGCCCTTGTTGAGCCTTAGCCTATTCTTTGACTAATTATAATTCAAGTCAATCCCTTTTCTTTGATAAAGTATCCGTATCTGATCCTAATTCCCTAGCACTATAGCACGGTGAATTAGAGGAGAGGGAACTTGAGTGAGCACCCGAGCGTTGGAACATAGTAGAGTGTCAAAAAAAATTTAAATTATTTTTTAGGATTATTATCGGCCAAACAGTGTTGATCCACGTTGCCTCTGCATTGTGGAGCAAACGCGGATGCACACTATTTTGGCCACAAGAACTAAAAAATGGAAGTTAGTTATCCAGTCCTGACCCGCGATGCCTCCACGTTGTAGATCCTTCACAGATGTACACTGGGTTGAAAATAAGAATTTTGTTCTTTTCTTTTGCTTAGTCATTGTTTGTTTAGGGTGTCTACGAGTTTGGAGGAGGGTTTATGTTGTGGTCAGGTGTAAATAAATAGGAGTACTTATAGCATGAAGTTAAGGAGGGTAACTAAGGTTGTGAATCAAGAAAACACGAAAAGAAGTGAAGTGTGTGCTGCGAGCGAGTGGGGATTGAACCGTGTCAGCCATATCCAAAAATGTATCCCACCTACCCGTAGCCTACATTACAGCCAGACAAAGACCTACATGATCCTCTAGGGAAAATTCTGACTAGGTCTATGTTTACATTAAGGGAAAGCATATGGAATCTAGAAGCAATCTGAAATATCTTTTCGGAGAGTGAGAGTTGTTTGTGTACCCATTCTTAATCTTCTGACTAGATTCTTAGTAGTGTGCATGGGTACTTCTTCTTGGTGAGGGCACATAATCACTCAAGGTCAGTAACTAGATAAACTGTTAAATATTCTACATGAGTCCGCATGTATACATGAGTGCAATGAGTGAGTAGTTTCTGCCCATGGCACTGAAAGTTGTTCACCATGGTTCATAAAGTATGGCCGCATGATGTTCGTTGTACATATTACCATAGGGAGTCTTATGCATGTGTAGTAGTTTGCCAAAGGATGGACAAAGCTCTAAGTGTGGGGTGGTGATCTCAGTCGTATTTATATGCCTAATTAGCCAATAATGCCCATAAATAGAGATAATTCAAAGGGCAAATTCATAGAGTCTAGGTGTTTGAATGTACTTTTTCTCTTATTTTGCTAATTGAGGGTCGCGTGTGCCGGTTAGTTGTGTTTTTGTGAGATATTGCTAACACAGAATTGAGGAAAGACACAACATAGAATTCAGAAGAGAAAAGTCAGTAGAAGCAGCTAAAAGACCAAAGATCCACGTGGCAGACTTAGGAACAAGGTTGTGGAAGCTGAAAATGCCAAAAAAAAGGCACGAAGCTAAAAAGTGTGCAAGGTCCGTGTCGCGGACCCGTACAAAAGATGTGCAAAATTGTCAAGTCAGCAATTTAAGTGAAAAATCAGAAAAACAAGTGGTCCGCGTCGCGGACCTGAGGACCCGATGTGGAAAAGTCAAATTACAGAATTTTTATTATTGTTCTATCTTAGACTTTAGATTTTACATTCTGGTTTTGACGCAAGAACTTCAGTAGGGGTGATGGAGAACTCTTTTCAAAAAAATATTTTGGTTAGTTTAATCTTTAATTCTTTGGTTCTTAATGTTTTCAAATTCATTCATGATGTATTTCACTTTCATGAGTGGCTAAGTCTCCATATTCTAGGGTTGTAGCCATAGACAATGTGTAGTGCTTAACTTTGAATATCTATGAATAGTTTCTTTCGGTTATTCCTATGCTATTTTTATCTATACTTCTTAGTCTGATCAACTAGGGGGTAAACTAGTTGTTCACTCTGGATTCGAGAGATGTTGGAGTGGATAGAAACACAGTAGTATAGGGAGCTTGTTCAATACTAAGAAACTAGGTTGATTCGTGTAAAAGAGACAAGTGACAACTACCTTACACCTTGCTTGGTTCATATATGGGAAGATAGCTTTAATGCATTTTTATTGGTCTGTCTATTCCTGCTCAACGATGCAGTTAGATAGTCAATAACAATAGGCCAACAGAGGCATGCAACCCTATTCAGGTAAATTAAACCCCGTGAATTAATAAACCGAAAATCAGACATAGATAAATATTGTTAAGACTAGACAGCATCCTAAAAGTTATAACCCTGGAATTGCCCATCAATTGATATCTTGTTGTAAAAGTTAAATTAGTTATTAGAAAGTTGTTCTTTACAATTTAATTTACTTAAATCCAAAACACTTTTTACTAAAAGCACCACAAACACGATAACTGAGATTGGTGACCAATTTAATTCAAATCCTTTGGGTTCGACAACCCAACTCTTTAATTAGGGCCACAATATTACTTGTGAGACCATGTACACTTGCGTGTGTTGGGAAGCAACATTCACATAACACATAGCACATAATTAAAGACAAAAGGGCGGGTAAGTATGACTCACACTATAGGACAAATTCGAGACTTAGGATCTTTCACATTTCCACATCAAACATACATATACATCATAATTTCTCATAATCAATCCATAATAATCATATCCAAAGAATAACCATAAGCATAAGGTCCAAATACTACACATAACACATGGATCCGACAACGCCACTAGTCTACTAAGGTGTCCAACAATGCCACTATTCATAAGAAGGGACAGGGGCCAAGACATATCCCGGGTTCACCCTCAAGTAAAGATAGCATAAGCAAAAACTACATAAGATAGAGGAATGGTGGCTTTTCCTTGGAAGATAGGACTCACCACAACAAGCCAAAACTTGAAATCCCAGCTAAATTCGTACGATGGATGATCATAGCCCTCGATCCCTATGTGGTGAGATCATGTAGGCAAAAGCATGTGTTAGTACGTTTAAATATACTAAGTATGCAGGATGTAATGTATATAACTTACCAAACCTACCTTTGATGTTAGATGACAAGGGCACATAATACATAAAGAGATATATGCAACAAGGAATGTAGTGTAACAAGATGCTACGAAATTCATGATGCATGAAGTGCAAATAATGCTCATATATATAGTGGAGATGTGACCTCAACTGATATGAGTAAGATCAAGAAAGTTATTACTTCGAATCCTAATGAAGACCCCTCATCGATAAAGAGGTTATTTACTTGCCAAAGATAAATTATACTTCACCTTACGGGAACCCATCCCATTTCGTGTGAAGCAACCTTCCTTAAGGGAACATATCCCATTTCAGATAGGATTTTCACATATATCATATCATATCACATTATACTTCACCTTACGAGAACCTATCCCATTTCGTATGAAGCAACCTTCCTTATGGGAATATATCACATTTTGGATAGAATTCTCACATAATTTATGTTAGGCACATAGTTCAAGGAAAGTGAGGCTTCCCTCAATCCGTTGGTGCTAAATTGTCATCCCACAAGAATGCTTATAATATACAAATACATGCTTTCAAATAGACATTAATCATTTTCAAAACCATTTAAATGCATTCTTAGGCTTAAAGGCCAAACGCCATGCATAATAATTCATAATTACGTCCAAATGTCAAAATCATAATTCATAGTCATAATATTCATGCATAGGAATGGCCCATTCATACATACATAATGGTGCAAGAACCCATAATGCTCAAAGAGCCATAATCATAGATATATATGTGATCACATTCTTTTCATAACCAATATCTTATCAAAATCATATCATAGAACATAATTGGGCTTAACCTATAACATAATTCACGTAAATTCTCATGAATATAAATGCATATGCTATGAATAATGTGAGAATGACATGGGTAATTGAGATTCAATCTAAAATCAATATTATAACATGAAATTAAATTAAAAACATAATTAAATCCACATTTAAAATCATGTATAATCCACCCATTCTCATACAAGCTTTTAAAAGGGATATGCATAGTCATACATTCATAAAAATGATGAAAGTTCAATATTTCAAAGCTTAAATAATCTTAAAATCAATAGAAAAACATAACCCATTCATTATTGGAATTTAAGCAATCTTAATATTTAAAATCCCAAATTAAAGTAAGCAAAATTCATGTAGATTTCTTGAAAATAGTTTGGGTCTCCTTGATTGGAAGTAACCACAGATCAAAACCCATATACCTCCACCAAGATGAAGGAAACTAAAAGAATTTGAAGAAGAATTGAGTCCTATTGCTCCCCAGTTAAAAATCTTCAAGAGTTCTTTGGAATAGATTCTAGAGTGGCTTGAATGAATTGGTCTTGAATGAGGGTTTTGGAATCAGTGTAGGAGAGGTTTAGGAATATAAAAGGGGGTTTAAAGGTCTTAAATAGCCTTGGGGATTGTTCAAAATATCAAAAGCACCTAAATAAAATTCCCCATTAATTTTTACCCGAAGCTTCACACGACCAGCTTCACGGGTCGTGAAGCCCTTCAGGGGTCGTGAAGCTCTCCCGTCTAGCCCAGACAGATTTTATGAAAAAGGTCATAATTTCTTGCTCCAAACCCAAAATAAGGTGAGACCAAGTGCATTAGAAAGATAATTCAAAGAGCGTTTATTTGATAGGTAATGGGCTGCCCAGTTCATTTTGTGCTAAGAGATATGCCCATTTAAAATTGACCCTTCTATTGGTACTTATGAAAACTTAATCGACGGAATTCCTTTGAATTTGGCTTGACATGTGAGACCCAAGATAGCCTTAAACAACATGAATAAGATTGATTTTGAAGGGTTGAAAGTGAAATTAGCTTGACCTTGAAGATGCCATGCTTAGACAAGAAAATCTAGAAATTGGAACCATAGCTTGACACTTAGAAAAATTTGGTGAAGCCAAGCTCCATGGTTGGCCATATGGTCCGTGTAGAGCTACACAATCCGTGTGGTGTGCCCACATACTAACATTTAGTCAAAAACCACCTCTCACTCCACACTTTGAAGGACACATAAATGGCCATACGACCAGTGCTAAGTCTCATGGCTTATGTGACTGGCCGTAACCCAACACTTAGGCCGAAATTGTTGGTTCAAGCCTAAGGCCATCCACACGGTCCTCCACACAGTCTGTGAGGTGTGATACGCCCGTATAGGGTCCAAATGTGATGATTCTTAGTTCGAAGTCCCACACCAAGGCCACATACTCAAAATTAAGCCAAGTGTTGTGGCATTGGAGGCCACATGGCTCGTATAACCTCACAATGGCTGTGTGGTCTCCCTTGAACGACACTTGGTCCAAAATTTGTCCAAAATGAAATTCTCAAGCTCCAAGGAAGTCGTACGAAAATCCTAGTCATTACAATACCATTAAAGTAATAAGTCTATAAAACATAAAAAGGCTTAAAACTAAACTAAAAATCATCCCAGAACTAGTTGTCTCAAGGTACAAGCCTTTAATACATCAGAATAAAAAGAATACAAGTCTAAATAGAGTTTCTCCCTCAAATAGAAAAAAACTACTATAAGATATCCAACAGTCTTAAAAGTATGCTAGAGCAACAAACAACTATCTCTTAACCATCAATAACTCAGTCCAAAAGAGAAAGAAGATCCTCGGCAGGATCTAGGCTTAGAATGCATATGTAAATAAGCAAGTGTGAGTACCAAAGTACCCAACAATAGGACCTAATCATAGGTAGATAATAAACCACTAAACACTCATTCCATCCCAATCACATACCTTCTAATTACAAAATTTTCACGCAGGAAAGGACAACTTACACAACATAGATAATATGAACAATCACAGTCTCATATCACAATACCAGAATAGTCTAATCTCTATAACATACAAGGCTCAAGTCATTAAACATATATCATAACTTTTCAATAGTTCAATCTCAACAATATACAAGACTCAAGTCATTCAACATATGTCACAATCTTTAAATAGTTCAATCTCAACAATATACAAAATTCAAGTCGTTTAACATATCATACTTAGTACATTTATCAACTTTCAAATAAGGAATGATATGAGATAGAATGAAATGCCATAAAAAGCAAGGAACGTAATGCAAATGTCAAGTAATCATGATGTATGTCTGTACTACAATACATATTCACTGATATAATCCGATGAAATCCTTAGGGGCCACTCATGGACCATGTATTTGCCAAAACCATTTTTTCTTTGGTATTTACTTTCATATCTAGCCGAAACCATATCTTTTTGGCTTTTTATTTTTTTCTTTTATTTTTTCTAGTCGAAACTATATTCCTTCGGCTTTTCAATTCTTATTTCTTTTATTTTTCTAGATGAAACCATTTTCCCTTGACTTTTCATCATCAATGGCACATCAAGCAAAGATGTCATCATAGCACAATAATCAGTTTCTCAAGTACAAGAATATACAAGATATCCACATGAACCATTTATTCAATAACCATCAACCACTTTCATTGTTCTTTCCAACACTTATGTCATCATCAACACATTATTAAAGAATCGCATAATAACATAGCTCACGTCTTTCAATAATCTTTTGTCAAAACCTATAAGTCCTCATTCAAATCTATGTTTTTTGCATTTCAAAACATGTCTCTGATCGGCCAGAATTATGAAAAAAATAGTAAACTTCCTTTTCTAGATGACCATCCACTAAGTGTTGATATTTCTAATGTAGAGTTTTGTAACACCATATGGCTATTAGCTCGGGCTATGACAGTCCAGCCGAATCAGCAAGTGATTATCATAGGATATTTTAGTAGGAAGAAGAGGAGAGAAGGAGACTAAGAAATCCCAAATTGATGGTGCTTCATCTTCTACAGATGTTCTAGTGCCCAAGTTCAACAAGAAAATATGCCCTTTCCCTATGTGTCAAAAGTATGGTAAGACGCATCAAGAAAAGTGCTTCGCCGGTACGAATGGTTGTTTTGAGTGTGGCAGTATTTGACATAAGGTAAGGGATTGTCCGATTACCTTTGAAAAGGGGAGGAAGAAGGCTTGAAAAAATTACTCCAGATAGTCTTCTACTCTCACCTATCAAGAGTGTTGCAACAACCACAAGGCGAAATGTCCAGTGGGTACCCTTGTATGCTTTAGGTGTCGCAGGCAAGATCACCTTGCGAGACATTACAAAAGAGTAAAGAACATAGATCAACCATAAGATGGTGTAAAGAGTCAAGTTACTAAGGCTACATAGGATTTGGAAAAGTCTCTTAATATGGCTACATGTATATTGAAGGTCTTCAATTTTAATGCATAGGCTTTACTAGATCCAAATTCTAATTTATTTTTTGTTACCCTGTATTTTCTTATGAGATTTGATGTGAATCCCAAAATTTTGCTAGAATAATTTTTAGTGTACACCACTATTGCTAATTTGCTCTTGGCCAAAAAAGTCCATAGTGGTTGCCCTGTGTTGTTTTTTTGTAAAGTGATTCCATGTGATCTTATTGAGCTTGGTATGATCGATTTTGGTGTTATTCTTCGTATGGATTGGTTTCATGCTTCATATGCATCCATTGACAATAGAACCCATAGGATCAAGTTCTAATTTCCTAATGAACCTAATATTAAATAAAAGGGGTATGATTTGATGGTTCAAGGTCAATTTATCTCTTATGTAAAGTCTCGTAGGATGATTTCTAAGGGGTGCATCTATCGTATAGTCTGAGTTAGCGATGCAAATTCAAAGCCTCTACTTTGGAGTTGGTCCCCATTGTTAATGAATTCCTTGATGTGTTTCTCAATGATTTACTCGTTGTTCCTCCCAAAAAGAAAAATTAGTTTTGGTATAGATATCCTCTCCGATACTCAACTCATTTATATGCCTCCTTATTGAATGACCACAACAGAACATAAGGAGTTAAAAAAGAAATTGAAAGATTTGTTGGATAAGAATTTCATAAGGCCAAGCATATCACCATGAGTGCACCCATGTTATTTATTATAAATAAAGATGGGTCACTTTGTAAGTGTATAGACTATTGATAATTAAATAAGATGACTACAAAAAACAAGTATCCAATTTCAAGGATAGATAATTTATTTAATCAACTCCAATGTGCAAGCTACTTTTCAAAATTGATCTTCAATCCGATTATCACCAATTGAGGGTGAGGGAGTGTGATAATCCCAAGACGCTATTTCAAACAATGTATGAATATATCAAGTTTTTAATTATATCATTTTGATTGACTAATGCTCCCTTTATCTTTATGGACTTTATAAATTGGATTTTCAAATCATATTTAGACATGTTTGAAGTAGTGTTTATTGATGATATATTGATTTATTCTCAAAATGGTGTTTATGGGTCACTTTAGAATTGTGTTGCAAATATTGAGAGATAAGAAATTATTTGTCCAGTTTTGCAAGTATAAATTTTAGTTAAGGGAGGTGAATATTCTTGGCCTCATTGTATTGGGTGATGGTATTATAGTTGATCCAAAGAAAATTGAGGTTCTAAGAAATTGCCTTAGGCCATTGCCTCCTTCGGATATTAGAAATTTATTGAGTTTAGCCTGATTCTATAGGAGACTTATTAAAGGATTCTTCTCTATTATATCACCTTTGACTAGATTGACCCAAAAGAAGGTAAAGTTTCAATGGTCGAATGAGTGTGAGAAAAGTTTTCAAACGTTGAAAGACCATTTTACTTCAGCCACTAATTGATATTAGCGGAAGGTTCAGATGAATTTATTATTTATTGTTATGCCTCATGTGTGAGACTAGATTGTGTGTGATGCAACATGGCAAAGTTATGGCATATGCTTCATGGCAACTAAATGTGAATGAATTGACAATGATTGTATTTATAATGAAAATAAGGTGTCACTATCTTTATGGGGTTCATGTGCATATATTTATCGATCACAAGAGCTTACAATACATGTTCAGCTAAAGGGACTTGAACCTTAGACGAAGGAGGTGGCTAGAACTATTTAATAACTATGACATGAGTATATTATATCACCTGGGTTAAGCAAATATTGTTGTCAATGCATTTAGTAGGGTGTCTATGGATAGTACCACCTATGTCGAGAACAAAAACAAAGAGTTGGTTAAGGATGTACACCGATTGACCCAGTTAGGTATAAGGCTGAGTGATTCATATTTGTGTGGTATTCTTGTGCACAATAGGGTGGAATCATCATTAGTGGAGAAGGTGAAGGAAACACAAGATATGGATCCGACATTAGTGGAGTTAAAGAAGTTCGTGGTGGAAAAGAAGGTTGAGGTTTTGTACCAAGGGGGAGATGGGGTACTTTGTTAGTAGGGCCAGTTGTGTTTTCCAAATGTTGAGCCTGAGGGAGATGATATTAGATTAAGCCTATAACTCATGGTATTCTATTCACCTCGGATCCACCAAAATGTATAGAGACTTTGGGTAAATGTATTGATGGAATGACATGAAGAAAAATATATCAATATTTGTGGCAGAATGTCCACACTGCCAAAAAATGAAGGTCAAACATCAAAGACAGGGAGATTTAATCCAAGACATTGAGATTTCTACTTGGAAGTGGGAGGATGTGAATATGGATTTTGTGATTGATTTACCTCATATACAGAAGATACGTGACTCAATTTAAATGGTAGTTGATAGAATGACCAAATCAGATCATTTACGATTGATTAAGACATCTCATACTGCCGAGGATTATGCCAAGTTATATATTTGAGAAATGGTGAGGCTACATGATAAGAAGGTCGCATATACAGAGTGGTTAGAGTATAGGGATGAAGATGAAAAGTAAAAGCTTAAGGTAATCTATAAGACGGCCAAGTTAGAAGCAAAGATGGCGGTGACGAATGCTAAGTCAGCAGCATTTGAGCGCATTTACAAGGAGTTAAGTGATAAAGGCGGGGATAAGAGATTGTATAGGCTCGTTAAAGTAAGAGAAAGGAAAGCTCACGACTTGGACCAAGTGATGTGCATCACGGATGAGAAGGGCGAGGTGTTAGTGGATAACACTTCCATTAAATTAAGGTGGCAAGCTTACTTTCATAAACTCTTAAATGAAAAA